>VMDR010002995.1:0-79890 GCA_007922815.1 Macrotus californicus | reverse complement strand
AGAATGTGAAAGACCTATACTCAGAAAATTATAAGACACTGAAGAAAGAAACTGAAGAAGATACAAATAAGTTGAAGCATGCACAATGTTCATGAATAGGAAGAATTAACATCATTTAAATGTCCATACTACCCAAAGCAATCTATAGATTCAATACAAGATTCCTATCAAGATACCAATGGTGTTTTTCACAGAGATAGCATATTTCAAAAATGTATGTGGAACCACAAGACCTAGAATAGCAACAGAGATCTTGAGAAAGAATAACAAAGTTGGCTGAGTGACCAAACGCTTCTAGGGTTCTACTACCCTAGAATTATGTCATCAGCTGCTATTCAACTCTATCTGCCCTCCTGTACATAAGATAAAGTCCTCTCTATAAACTACTGTAGAAGCTCTCACACTTGCCAGTAATAGTTTATTAACAATCCTTAGAGTCCCATTATCCTTCTCTAGGGCAGCAATACAACTTGCAGTAACCAGCCAAAAAAATTATTTTCAAAGGCTTCTATAATTACATTTTATGTAGCATTCCCCCAACTCAGGGCATTTTCTCAGGTCACTACCAGAGACATCTAGCAGTTCAGTTGCTACTATGTGCCACACCTACCAACCTGGATGATATCCTCTTTTTTTTTTTTTTTGACTGAGAAAATAACTTTATTTCATTTGGGGACAAGGGCAGGTATCCAGCCTCAGAACTTCTGGAACTGCTTCTTGGTGCCCACAGCCTTGGTGACCTTGAGCACGTTGAAGCGCACGGTCTTGCTGAGGGGCCCACACTCACCCACGGTGACAATGTCGCCGATCTGGACATCTCTGAAGCAGGGCGACAGGTGCACTGACATGTTCTTGTGGCGCTTCTCAAAACGGTTGTACTTTCGGATGTAGTGGAGGTAGTCTCGGCGGATGACTATGGTCCTCTGCATCTTCATCTTGGTCACCACGCCAGACAAGATGCGCCCTCGGATGGAGACATTACCAGTAAAGGGGCATTTCTTGTCAATGTAGGTACCCTAGATGGCCTCCTTGGGCGTCTTGAAACCCAGACTGATGTTCTTGTAGTATTGCGGGAGCTTCTCTTTGCCAGTTTCTCCAAGCAGGACCCTCTTCTTATTTTGAAAGATGGTGGGCTGCTTTTGGTAGACACGCTCCGTCTGAATAGCTGCCACCTTCACGACCGCCTGAAAAAACGGCTGGATGATATCCTCTTGGTCTGCAGGCAGTGGGTGAGTTAGTCCCAAATCCCCATCTTTTTGCCTCTGTTCTTGGACCACCCCTGATACCACTTGTGTTAATGAGTGTCCTGTGAGGAGTAGACAATAATACAATATTAAATATGGAACATATTTTTAGAGAAAACACTTGTGAGAGAAAATGGGGCGGGAGACAGAAAAGGCTGAGTGAGCCACCAAATCTCAATGCAATTCTGAATCCAAATGAGGGAGAAAGAGAAGAAAGTTTGGCTAAGTATCCTAGACCCAAAGCAGAGTAAGGAAAGTTCAGAGACCATGACAGGGATCCTGGAGCCTACGTCAACCTTTGAGAGCAATGGTTCTGCCTTAGTTTCCCTGCTCTTCTGAGTCAGTGGTAAGATAAGCCTATGGGAAGTGTAGCATCAGCACAAATAATTGCAGCAGATTTCAGACTCACAGCAGGAACCACCAGCCAGTTATGCTTCCTCTACCTGAGGTTTGGGATGTGCATTTTCATGATGTGCACACTGATCTAGTTAAGAGGAAAAAAATAATGATAAAGGAGAGCAAAGAGAAGAATTGCTGGACCAATACCTTTAAGTAGACGAGAAGGGATGAGGCTTTGAGTACCAGCCCAGGGACTGACTCTGGCTGGGAGCGTAGACAGCTGCCCTGTGGTAAAGTTCCCCACATACATGGTGTTGGGAATCTGTAATAGTTGTCTTCTAATGTGTCCAGTTTTCTCAGTGAAGCAGGAAACAGGGTCACTGGCAGTAATAAGATGGGGAAGGATGGTGGATGTCTGAACAGAGGATGGGGGACACTGAGGGAGCCCTGCAGGGACAGGACTGAGGGCAGCGGTGTGGCTCCCCTGGGGTCTGGGTCACTACATTAACATGACAGCGTCAGCGTGGCTGTGTGGGGCTCCAGCCTCCTGTAGCTGGTGGGGCAGTTGCAGGGCAGGCGGAGGTAGAGTCACCAGTGGTGCAGTTTTCCCAGGCAAGGGTGATAAAGCAAGGGGGAGCCAAGGGAGGGATGGAAATGATGCCTCGTGGAAGTTAAGAGGAGGGAGGAGAGGACACCGAGGGGTGAGGGAGAGTGAATAGACGGTAGGATCATAGACTGGGATCTCAGTGGGCCGTAGGGGTTGTTGGAGTTGATGTAGCACAAGGTGGACTCAGGCCTGGAAACAGGCACAGCTGTGATGGAAGGTTTGCTGACCTTACAGCCTATGATCAAATAATCGTGCCAGTGTTTCCGGAGCCTGGGCCCCGCTGTGGGGATGAGCTGGGTAGACGGTGGGGGGCAGAGCGTGGGAAGTGTGAAATGGAGACTGTGAGAGGGCTGGGTTATTGGCAATGACAAGGTCTAGGGGTTGACATGGGAGGGGCCCAGGGACAGCCATGCACTGGGTCATGGAGAGAGGAGTTTGGAGAAGTGAGAGGCAGGGACTGAGAGCATCCTCACTGCTGTGTGAGTTCTGTCGCTGCCATAAAGTTAGCACACACCGAGTGGCTTGAAACAACAGCCATTTATTATCTCATGGTTTCGTAGACTACACATTCAACATGACCTCACTGGGCTAGGAGTAAGGTGGGAGCAGGCCTCTGCTCCTCACTGGGGCTCTGGGAGAATCCCCTGCCCAGCTCATTCACCTGGTTGTCTGAATCCAGATTTGGGCAGGTGCAAGACTGAGGTCCCATGTCCTCGCTGGCTGTTACCTGGAGCCTCTCCCCTGGTATCACTTGTGGACCCTGCATCTCATAACCAGTAGCAGCAGCAATCCTCCCCAGGTTGGAATTTCTCGATTTTCCTCCTGCAGCCTCTCTGACTCCAGCCAGAGAAACTTCTCTAATTTTCAAAATTTATATGACCTGACTGGGCCTACCCAGATAATCCAGGAGAGTCTCCCTATCCCCAGGTCCTTAACCTTAATGACATCACCCAAGGCCCTTTGCCATGGAAGGAAAACTGTTCACAGGCTCCAAGGACTAGGCTGGGCATCTCCAGGGACCACTGTTCAGCCTGCCACGTCTGATGGTGTGGACGTCACTGAGGATCAAAGGAGGCAGCACTCTGGGGAGGGTGATAGTGAGCCAGGAGCTAAAAGAAATGGGGGAGTGGCTTGGGGGTCCACAGGGAATTCCTACAATGAGGGGAGTGGGGGCTCCAATCTGATGACAGTGGATTCATGGAAGAAAATGTTTAGGGCCCTGGCTGGTGTGGGTCAGTTGATTGAGCACTGGCCTGCGAACCAAACGGTCACCAGTTCGAATCCCAGTCAAGGCACATGCCTGGGTTACTGGTCGGGTCCTCAGTAGGGGTTGTGTGAGAGGCAACCACACATTGGTGTTTCTCTCACTCTTTCCCCCTCCCTTCCCTCTAGGAATAAATGAATACAATCTAGAAAGAGAGAGAGAGAAAGAGAGAAAGGAAGAAAGAAAGAAAAGAGAGAGAGAGGGAGGGAGGGAGGAATGTTTAGGGAAGAGGGAGGGACTTATGGTACAAGGTCTATCAGAGGTAAGAAACCCCAAGGGAGGACTTCAGAGAGAGCTGTGGCCTCAGGGAGACGGGGTTCCTATCAGAGCTGCAAGGTGCAGGGACCATCCTGGGGGAGGCTCCAGGGTGCAATGGACAGGTTTCAGGGATTGGGGAGGAGAGGGTGTGAGAAGGGACAGAGTGGGATCTACAGAGCCTGTGAAGAGGAGCATGCAGGATGTTTAGGGGACTGGGGTGACTGAGACAAACAGGGAAAAGGACACAATGAGGTTAGTCCTGGTGGCTTCAGGGCCAATGGGGGTGAGTGTGTGAGAGAGGGAGGGGTAAGGAGCAGGGGTTAGGGCTCTCACTTGGGCTCTGTCAGTGGGGATGAGGAGGTTTGTGGTGGTGGGGTCTTAGTCCCAATGTGTGGAACTTTTCTTGACCCCCTGATTATAGGGTGGAAACCCTGGGGGAGATGGGGTCTTAGAGGTTAATCCATGGGTTCACTGCTGACCCCTGTAGGGTGGGAGTGAACTCAGACCAGCTCTAGGGTCTGCCTAGCACCTGCTTCAGAAGAGGCATTTTGGTGTGGCTCAGTGGATTGAGTGCCAGCCTGCCAAACAAGGGGTAGCTGGCTCGATTCCCAGTCAGGGTACATGCCTCGGTTGCAGGCCAGTTCCCCAGTAGGGGTCATATGAGAGGCAACCACCCATTGATGTCTCTCCCTCCCTTCCCCTCTATAAATAAATAAATAATCTTTAAAAAAAAAAGAAGAAGAGGCATTTCTGAGGCATTTAGGTATGATCCTGACAGAGGAGCCCCTCTTTCTGCTGAGGGGACAGAAATTCTGGGGCAGCTGTGGCTCACTTGACCCAATAGCCCGGATGTGCACGTGCACACAGTGGAGGGTCATGTAGACATTAAAAAGGTGGTACCAAATAAGATAATTTTTTAAAAACTGTTATAAAAGTTGACCTTTGGAGAATAACTAATATCATTTTATATAATCTTATTTGAAAATATATGGGAATTATAGATATTTTCTCAGAATAATAATAATGACAATTACATGGTTTGGAGGAAAGTCTTCTTTGTTAGGGATGAATGCTGAATATTTAGGGGCCATGCTGCTTGCAAGTGATTGCTGATGATTTCCCAAAAATCATTAAAGGTAATATGGCAAAATCTTAAAACTATTGAATCTGAGGTAACCATTGCATTGTTCTTTCACACTTCCTGTATATTTGAAAATGTTCCCAATAATATGGAATACCTTTAGAAAAAAAACAATGACACAGGAAATGTTCACAGCATAATGTTGAAATAAAAGCAGGGTTCAGTAGTGTGTGTGTGAGTGTAAGTGTGTCTGTGTGAGTCCTTGTGTGTAAGTCATTCTTCATGTGCATTTATTCACTCAGTCATTCACTCAAGATGTTTTAAAATCAACAACCAGGCACTTTCAGGGCAGTGGAAATACAGCTGTGAAAATCAGATCCCTGTTCTTGTCCTCATAAAGCTGGTATTTTCAAGGAGGGACGGACAGTAAGCAATTAAATAAATATGCTGAAAATGTGTGTTAGTGAACTGGGTGTGAGCAAAGGCAAAGCGGGTGGGATTGGAGGGAGGCTGGAGGGCCCCAGGCAGGGGCAATGCACAGAGGGCCTCTTCAGCGAGGACGTTTGGGGACACTGCCAGGGAGGGAGGGGCTGCTGGGTGACAGGTTTTCAGGCCCAGGACCAGCAGTGCCAGCTCTGAGGTGTGACAGCCTGGCCACCTGTGCTGGAGGAACTCGGGGAGGCCCTGGATCTGGGCTGTCACACGGCCACAGCTGTGACAACGGGACCCGAATGGAAAGGGCCTTGCAAATGAGAGGGGCAAATGAGAGGGGTTTCAGTGCAGCGTAGCGTGCAAAGCTCTCTCCAGATGGTCCAAGGACTTGAGGTGGGAAATTGTCTTCCCTCCCCAGACCCCAGGCCCCCAGGATCCCTGCCAGAGAAGAGCATATTACCAATTTTTCATGTATCCTTTTTGATGAAAACTTATAAAATGTTTAAAGTTTCCTATGGTTTTGGACATCTGTGTAAAGTCAACTTGCTAGCCTCAAATGTGCATAAACTCTATATTTACTTCCTTTCCTGTTGGGGTACGTTCTGTCTTGGGATTGTTTTTGGCACATATCCGACAGGCTTGGAATCTTCAGAATGGTCCTTCTACAAAGGTAAATGGGGCCCTTCAAATGTGGCCTAATGACATCCATTAAAGCATCCCTTCTATACTGGGTCCCTTCAGGTAGGTGTTTGAGGATGGGATATACTAATGTTTCAGGGAGTAAGATTATACTATGTGGGTTGATCTTCCATATAGAATTAGGGTCAGTGTTAGAGAAACCCCATTCACGGGCCCATTCATCTTCTTGTCCTATGTAATAGGATTTAAATTTTGACAAGTCTAGGTGGGGGACTAAAGCCCCAAGAAATGGTGCCCGTTTGGTGGCTTGTCTTGCTGTTTTATTAGCAGTTTGGTTTCCCTGGCTCGTTTGGGAACCGTTCTGCTGGTGTCCTGGGCAGTGCATTATGGCAATCTGGTTCTGTTGATTCACTGCCTCTGGCAACTGTAAAATCTCTTGTGCATGTTTGAAGATCCTTATTCCCTGAGGTTAAGAGCCCTCTTTCTTTCCATATTGCCCCGTGGGCATGCACTGCCATGAAGGCATATTTAGAGTCAGTGTAGATGTTAACATTCTTTCCCTGGGGTAACTCTAAGTCTCTGGTGAGGACTATCAGTTCAGCCTTTTGTGTTGAGGTTCCTCCAAGGGCTTGGGCTTCTATTACCTCATCTATGGTGATTACTGCATACATGGTCTGTCATATACCATTCTCCACGAAGCTGCCCCTATCTGTATATAATTTCCAGTCAGGTTATGCCCGCAGCTAGTCTAATAGATCCAGTCTGCTAGAATAAACTTAGTCAGTGATTTCTGAGCAATCATGTTGGAGATCTGAGCTTCCCTCCAAGTCCAGGAGTAGGGTGACTAGGTTTAAGGTAGTGGTGGTTTGTAAGGTAATATTTGAGTTGTCTTATAAAATGGCCTGATATTTTTCCATACCCCTGCCGTCAGCCAGCAACCTCTTTTCTGTTCCAATAGGGTTAAGACTTGGTGTGGTACTAATACCAGAGTTGGCAGCCATACTTTTGTCCTGTGATATAGTTTCTTTGAGAGATAGGCTTTGGGTTGAGGGGTACTTCCCACGGTCTGTGTTAGTACCCCAAGTCCAATTCCTTGCCTTTCATGAATGTATAATTTAAAAGATTTCTGTCTTGGCAAGGGTTTCTATTCTTTTTTATTTTTCTTTTTGAGTTCTGATCAGTCCTTTCTCCAATGCCCTTTCTCTTTGCAATAGGCACATTGATTGGTGACTAGTGGGTCTTTCCCTTTTCTTTTTGGGTTCTGACTCTCCTTCTGGTTTTCCCACACTGTTTCTAAGGAGATGGTGGCCTGCTTTAATGTCCTTGTTTCCCAGATACGGTAAACTTTAAAGGCTATGTCCACCAGCTGGGAGGGATTCATTCCCAATGCTCCATCTAAATGTTGGAGCTTCCTTCTGATATCCAGGGCACTTTACCCAATAAAAGTCACGTTTACCACCTGGACATTTTTCTGGAGCTGATGAGTCAACATCAGTGTGCTTTTGATAGGCCTGCCTGATAGATCTGTTTTAAAAATTCAGAAGGGTCTTCATTTGGCTTTTGTTGAACAGCTTGTATTACATTCAGGGTCCTTTGTGTAGGCACCTCTTTCTTAAGCCCTTCCTATTAGGGTCCCGTTGAGCTCTGTCAAGGTAATCACTCCAATTGGGTTAGAGGTCCCATTAGGATTCTCTTGATGGAGGTGATGAGTCTCTTCATTACACTTATTTATAACTAGCCACCTTTCATCTGCCATTAGCAGGAATTTTTTTTAAGATTTTATTTATTTTTAGAGAGAGAGAGAGGATGAGAAACCAACCAATTGCCTCTTGCACGCCCCCAACTGGGGACCTGGCCCGTAACCCAGGAATGTGCCCTGACCTGGAATTGAACCACAGCCTTTCAGTTCGCAGGCCGACACTCAATCCACTGAGCCTCACCAGCCAGGGCTTTAGCGTGATGTTGAGGAGAACCTGTACATTTGCCCAGTTTGGATGGTGAATGGCAAAAATGGAGGTGATAAGATATACAATTTTCTGAGGACCCCACCTATATGAGGGGTTGGAATTCTTCCAATTCAGTAAATCTGAAGTGGAAATGGGGTATGAGCCCAAGAGTAGCCAGTAGACTGCCCTTCCTGGTTTATTTCACCCATAGAGTATTGTCTCAAAGGGAGGTGTCCTGCTCCAGATAGGGATGCTCCCTGGCCAAATTGGGTGCCCTGCCCAGTCTTCACGTGGTAGACCAGTCCTTCCTCACACAGAGGTGGGACTGTTGCCCCTCTCGGACATATCTCAGGGGTACCTAGCAGTAGGAGTGGTAGAGGGAATCTTCCTCTTGCTGTCCTGGTGAATGGGGCCCTATCCATTCATCTGTCTTGCTTTCAGCCTGCTTGAGTCCTGTCCATTCATCTTTCTAGCTTTTGGCCCACTCAGTGTAAGAACCACCCCCCTGGTGTCATCTTGGCCAGTGGGTGAGACTCCCCAGCATTCTGACTAGCTGTCTATGGTAACAGTAATACTTAGGGCATGCAAATAATGGGGGACCTTGGAGGGAGACATTTAACCCTTTCATTCCTGGAAAAGGAAGTCTGACCCAGGGAACAGGATCCACAGGCTTGGGATGTACGACATTATGTGGGTTCTTGGTAATGAGGCAAATGGGCCCCTCTCTCTACATCCTCCAAGGTTCTATACAGGGAGGAGACAGAATTCATCAGCAGGGCAGCCCGGGGAAGAGCAGAGAGAGTGGAAGTGTCAACTATTGGTGCCTCGCTATCTTGTCTCACATCAGGCAGCTCTCTCAAGCTGTGGGAGGAAATGATAATGGCCAGATTCATGTCAATCACTCTCAGTCTTGATATCCTTATCATCATGGACAGCCCATCACCATCCTATAACCTCATACCCAAAGAGCCCTTATAGCCCAAAGCTGTCTCCTATCACCTCAAGGTCTGCTGGTTTCAGGTCCCATAGGATCATACTTCAGGAAGCTATGAGCAATACTTCAGTGTCTGGACCCCTGTCACCAAGTGGATAATAATAAAGAGGACATTTGCTGAGCCATCAGGAAGAGCAATATTTAGGGCAGACTCATGGGATGGGTGAGGCACATGACCAGGCTTTATTCCAGGGCTCGTAGAGACCAGCTTGCTCTAACCCTAACCCTAACCCTGCCAACCCCACATATCTTGTATTTGTAGAAGCTAATCCCTCCAGGACTTCTACCGGACAGAGACACTGTGATGCCATGGCTGAGAGAGGAGCCACAGTTCTTGAATAACTGGTTGATATTGCTTCCCATCTGGGACTGGGGAAGTTAAACCCCAGAAAAAGAATGAGGAGGGTGGTTACCAGGCAATCACTCTCTTGGATGTCTGTTGGCAGCAACAGGTCTTCCTTTTGGGGTGGGAGTGACACAGGATCATTTTCCTAAGGGTTGCCATCTTGCTGTTCCCACCTGGGAAGGGAGCTTGACCCCTCCCCACTGTGGAATAAATGACTGGTAGGTCTCAGCTACATGTACTTGCTACTTACATGTTATTAATCCTGTGTGACCATATGAATATTTTAGATCTTATAAGAAATGAGCAAAATAAAAGGATGTTTTTAATAAAAGTAACTCGAGTGATATGAGAATCAGGTTCCTGTACCATATCTGTGCAGTTCAGAATCTTCACAAAAATCCAGAGAAACTAGAGCCCAGAGAAGGTCATAGGGCTGAAGCTCTCTGGTAAAAGGGACCTTGCTCTGGATGCTGAGGCTCAAGACAGTTGCCTGGGTCTTCAGACTCGGGTTGTCCAGTCAGCCCGCACCTCCGTCTACCCTGGTCAACATACTTCTGCCTCCCAAGCCTCTTACCTTCGAACTCTTGATTGAGGGCAGTAGCCTCTGCCAGTTGGTCTGTGTGTCTGGTTCCCTCTCAGGGTTTGTGACTCTTCTGAGTCCATCATCCCCAGCCCCAGTGGTAACAGAGAGAAATGACATGGCAAACCACCCACTTGCAATGGGATCCACACAAGTGCAGGGAGCAAAGTCACATTCCCACCCTTTCTATACCTGAGAACTTCTTACATATCACTGCTCCACGAACTACAACAGCAAGAAGCACCAGGTCAGCAGTGACCTCCATGTGGTTAGGATGAGCTGAGAAGATGGTTCTAAGAAGGGAATAAAGGGGCTTTCATGTCACAACCCAGACCTTGCCCCAGGTACTCTGAATAGCTCCTGTCATGTGTGATTAATGAAGAGGCCTCTACCCCTCCATCCCTCCCTGCCCCATCTCAACATAAGGAGTCTGGGCAGCCCCTCTGCTACATATGGCACATATGTCTCTGCTCCTCCTCAGACAGCACCACCACAGCCTCCCACTTCTGGAAGGTCCCATCCCCCTCAGGCCTGGTCTCCAAATGCTGCATGTCCTTAGCCTGGTTCTCCCTGCCCTGCAGCTAAGTCTGCCTGATGTCTGCTGGGCAGACATGCCCTGGGCACAGCACCTCAAGGTGACCTTCCCTTTAGGGCCTGAATGATGGGTCACACATGTGCTGATGGCTGGTCTGGGGAAGGAAAGTTGAAGCATATAGAGCCATAGAAAACAAGATTCTCATAGTTGAAGAAACTTAAATGAAAATCTCAGATATTAGCCCCTTGCCTGTGGTTTAGGTGGTAGTAATTTTCAAACTAAAAATAGGTTCTGGAGTCTTCCAAATTACTAACTCTTTCTTTCTTCAAATGTATCTCATCTTCTGTTAAGCAACTAATTTAGTTCTAAAATTGATGATGTTATTTTTCAGTTTTAAAACATTTATATTTGATTATTTTCTAATTTGCTGTCAGACTTTACAGTTTGCTTATACTCACTATCTGCTACTTTCTGATACTGAAGGCTTTGTGGGACTAGTTCCATTTGCTGCTCTCTCTTCTGATTCCATTTCCTGGTGTCTGCTCCTGGTGTCTTAAAAGTTACCTTTAATTGTGTGCCACACCATTTTAGAAAGGAAAAGTATTATTTTTAGTCCTGGATGATTTTTTTTTCCTGCAGAAAGTTTCTGTGCATTCCTCTCTGTGTTACATCTGGTGGGTTTCCAGTCCTGGAATGTTTTGATCCACATTGGAAGTATGAAGTATCCTGGATCACCCAGGGGTGAAGTCTGAGTATAAATTTCTGCAGGTTCACAACTACCTCTAGGAAACAGCGTTTCAGGGACCCTATGTAATGCAGGGACGCTCCACCACATCCCTACCTTTGTGGCCCTTGGCTCTCACTTCTCTTTCCACTCAATGTCTCGGGGCCACAGGAGACTTCCCCATCTACTCAGGTTCTGAAATGCCTTCAGGACAGAAGTGGGTTAGGTGCCCCAAGAATCCTGATATCACTTTCCAGGGCCGTGACTTTCACCTAACCTTGGCTGGCAATGGTGAGGTCATCATCTCAAAGAACGCTGCTTGTCACAGAGGACCAGGATGGAAAGGACTTCCTGGTGAAGGTGGACCCCAAATACATCACCATGGACAAAGGTACCTGCTGTCCTTTCCTATGGATCTTCCTATATTCATCTCCTCCTTCACTTCAGTAGCCAGGACAGAATCCCAACCCCTCAGAGAAAATGCTGAGGAGGGGGATGAGTGTGCTGTCATGTGTCCCCTCTTCCCTCCTGTAGGGATGTTTCTAGGAACCTAATCCAGCTTTGGAGAGGTCTTGTTTGTGGCCCACAGTGTCTAGTAGCTTCCTGAAGCAGCATCTGGTTGCCACGCTCCAGGTATCTGAGAAGCCACTTGGTACAGTGACCCATCAGGTTTTCTGATGGACTTTACCCTGTGCACTCAGTTCTCAGAGCCACAGTTGTAGATCCTCATTGAGGTAGATGAAGTCCTCATTGTTGAGGGTGGATTGAAAGTGTCCCCCGAATAAGCTCTGTCAGGTAGCTGCACAGCAATTACAAGGTGTGGGACCTCAGGGCCCATGGGCATCAGCCTAGGCAGGGGCTCTGGTGTCCCATCACACCCTCCTCACACCCCTGCAACCGCAGCTTCCTCCTTGTGATTGGTCACAGCAAGCCTCAGTTACTATCAGGACTGAAAATGAAACTTGAAGTAAAAATGTCACTCCTCCTTCTCACTTGTGAGGGGTCAGTGCAAAGTCCCACTCAAAGTGCTAGGGAAGGAGATGGGATGTGTGGACCTATGTCCAGAGCCTGATGTCACTCTGCAGCCTCGCTCTGGTGATCATACCCTCCCAGGATCCTCAGGTTGCTGAGAAATAGATCTGGAGAGTATTTCTGCACTTTCCCTCAAAGAGCAGATGGTCAGGTCCCAGCTTCTCCATCTACCATGCCCACCGCTTCACACTCTGATGCTTTTTAGAGTTGAGGATCCAGGGAGAACTGGATGGCCTTGGCAGGACATTTATTATTCAGAACCTCAAAGATCAGCAACAATGTCCTCTCTCCACCTTGAAACTGGGCCCTTACCCTCTCCTGGCGGGCGGAAGTGGCACAGCATTGCTGCCTGTTGTTTTTTGAGAGACAGCTCTAAGTATTTTGCAGTTTCTGAGTATTTTGTTGCTCAGCAGAGATCTGATTAGGTGACTCTTCCATCTACATACATACACAAATGACAAACTCTCAAATGACATACACATGGTGGGATTGGCTGAAATCTATCTCCAGCCCAAAATACTGTGGTCAGAGAAGCAGGCTGTACAGAGCAGAAGCCTTTATAACTTGCAGAATGAACTCCTGGAGCATGATTTTACCTAATGTGGACTTTGAGCCCTAGCCAATGTGTCTCAGTTGGTTGGGTAACAATATGAAGGATCAGGGCACTTGCTTGGGTTGTGAGTTCAGTCCCAGTCAGGGCACCTACGAGAGGCAACCAGTTGATGTTTCTCTCTCACATCCATGTTTCTCTCCCGCTCTTTCTCTCCCCCTTCCCCTCTCTCTAGAAAGAAAGAAAGAAAGAAAGAAAGAAAGAAAGAAAGAAAGAAAGAAAGAAAGAAAGAAAGAAAGTGGGTTTTGGGCATGGCCAGCACTGAGCACTCCACAGACTGTGCCAAGACAGTCAGCCTTTCCAATCCTATACATAGAGATGTCTCTATCCCCAATGGATTTTTCTTTCATCTCTACAAGGGGGTAAGGTCCTCATCTTAACACCTAGATAATTCCTTTCCCTGACACAAAATAGAATGATTTCTCCTCACAGTTAGAAAAAGGAGGTCAGGCAAAGAACCAGTATGAGAAATAGACCAGAAATAGGAAAGCACATGACATATGCTTGCAAATTTGGGAATAGAAGAATGTTTGGGGGGAACAGTCATAATCCTAATTATCACTGCCCCCCCAAAACCTTATAACCCAGCACGAAGACTGAGATCTTACCACGATTGAGTCAATCACTGTGCTTCATGTTTCTTCACAAGAGCTGGTGAGACCAGTATGGGCTGCTCAGCCTCAGAAACACAGGGCAGCTGTGCACAGCCATCCAGTCCTGAAGTGGGAAACATATTATCTGAATACACATGTGTCTGACTATGTAGCCCAGAGGAGTAATATAGGCAGGTTCTGAAAGAATTATTTGCACACTAATTAAATAATTTTTATGTATGTGTGTGTGGGTGTGGGTGTGTGTGTGTGGAAATCCTGCCTCTCTGTTTCTATGATTGTAATACTTTTTACCTTACAACTGAGGCCATCTCTAACTGATACATATGTAGTCAACTTTAAAAATAATTATCTTGAGTTCCAGTTAAGATGACAGCATAGGTAAGCACAGCTTGCCTCCTTGCACAACCACATCAAAATTACAACTAAACTATAGAACAACCATCATTCAGACTGCCAGAAATTGAGTTGAATGAAAGTATGACAACTATGGAATTAAAGAAACCACATCCATCCAGACTGGTAGGAGGGGTGAAAATGCAGAACAGGCTGGTCCCACATCCGTGTGTGGTGGATAAAAATTCAGGAGGGATATCTCAGAAGCAAGGAGTCCCAGGACTCAAAGCCAAGCACCAGAGAGAGAAGTCTTCATACCGTCTGGCTGCAAAAACAAGCAGGGATAGAGTTGGTGGAAGAAATTTCTGGAGTCCTAAGCAATTTCTCTCAAAGAACCCAACGTGGACTTACTCAGACTCACTCCCTCTGAGCTCCAGCACAGGGGTAGCAGCTTGAAAGGCACCAGTGGCATACAGGGAGGAACCGAAGTGTCTGGCATCAAGGTGAGAGCTGGGGGACAGCTTTTTCCCAGACAGAAAGGCAGGCAGAGGCCATTGTACCTTTTCTGAGCCCTGTCCCACAGAGTCACAACGCTGGCAAGTGGGTACCATATCTGAGACTCCATCAACATGCCTAACACTGTTTGCCCCACCCTGGAGATCCCCTGAGGCTCCATCCCACCCAACTTACATCTGTTAACAGTGGCTTTTCCATTTGAATGGCTAGTCAAGGCTCATGCTTCACAACTTCCTAAATCCTCTCAAACAAGCAAAAGGCAGCCTCCCTAAGGCCCCAGCCCTCTGTACCTCTTGCTAAGTAGTCCCAGGCACTGCACTAGCAGTAGCCAACCTGGACTAACAGCTTGGCTTCCCC
This sequence comes from Macrotus californicus, assembly GCA_007922815.1. Lineage (NCBI taxonomy): Eukaryota > Metazoa > Chordata > Mammalia > Chiroptera > Phyllostomidae > Macrotus > Macrotus californicus. Next base: position 65,439 of record VMDR010002995.1, on the reverse strand, counting down.
TAAAATTCTTCAAGCCCAGTACAAGTAGCAGGCATCTCATAGCTCAGGCAGGGTGGTCCCAGGCAAAAACAGGTGGGGGCTGACCTTGGCCTGTACCACCCGGGAAGCCCCAGGGCCTGTGCACCCAGTGGACAGCTATAGACCATGTTGGAGCACCACCACCCTGCTCCTGCACAGCTGATCCTTTATAGGGGGCAGAAGTTGGTAGTCAGTGGTCACAGCCAGTCCTTGAAGCTGACTGGCCTACCTAAGTCCCTCTCATTGATCTGACAACAGCAATCAAGGCTCAACTACAAGAAGAGGGTGTACTCAGCCCACACGAAGGGTACATCTTGAGTACCCAGCTTGGGTGAGAGGGGAGGCTGTGCCACTGGACCCTACAGGACATCTACTACATTAGGCCAAACTACCAAGACAGGGAGTCATAGCAGCTCTACCTAATATATAGAAACAAACACAGGGAGGCTTCCAAATCAAACAGACAAAGAAACATGGCCCAAATGAAAGAACAGATCAAAACTCCAGAAAAAGAACTAAACAAAATGGAGATAACCCATCTATCAGATGCAGAGTTCAAAACACTGGTTATAAGGATGCTCAAGGAACTTAGTGAGGACCTCAACAGCATAAAAAAGATCCAGTCAGAAATGAAGCATATACTAATTGAAATAAAGAACAACTTACAGGGAAACAACAGTAGAGTAGATGAAGCTGAGAATCAAATCAATGATTTAGAACATAAGGAAGAAAAAAACAACCAATCAGAACAAGAAGAAAAAAGAATAACAAAAAAAAAAAAATGAAGATGGTTTAAGCAGTTTCTGGGACAACTTCAAGAGGTCCAACATTCACATCATGGGGTGCCACAAGAAGAAGAGAAAGAGCAAGAAATTGGAAATATAATAAAAGAAAACTTCTCTAATTTGGTGAAGGAAATAGACATGCAAGTCCAGGAAGCACAGAGAGTCTCAAACAAGATGGATACAAAAAGGACCACTCCTGGATACATCATAATTACAATGACAAAGGTTAAAGGTAAAGAGAGAATCTTAAAAGCAGCAAAAGAAGTTAGTTACCTACAGGGAGTTCCCATAAGACTGTCAACTGATTTCTCATAAGAAACTTTGCAGGCTATAAGGGATTGCCAAGAAATATTCAAAGTCAGGAAAAGCAGGGACCTACAGCCAAGATTGCTCTATCCAGCAAAGCTATCATTTAGAATTGAAGAGCAGATTAAGAGCTTCCCAGACAAGAAAAAACTAACGGAGTTCATCATCATCAAACCATTTTTATATGAACTGTTAAAGGGATTTATTCAAGAAAAAGAAAATCAACTATGAACAATAAAATGGCAATAAATACATATCTATCAACAATTGAATCTAAAAAACAAACTAAGCAAACAAAAAGAACAGAGACAGAACCATGGATACAGAGAGCATGTTGATGGTTGCCAGATGGGAGAGTAGTGTGGGGGAATGGGTGAAGAGGTGAGGGAATAAGAAGTACAAATAGGTAGTTACAGATAGCCATGGGGATGTAAAGTACAGTATAGAAAATGGAGTAGCCAAAGAATTTATACTCATGATCCATGGACATGAAGAGTGGTGTGGGGATTGCCTGAGGGAGTGAGGGGTGCTCAGTGGAAGGAGGCTAAGGGGAAAAAATTGGGACAACTGTAATAGCATAATCAATAAAATACGATTTAAAAAATAAAAATAATTATCCTGAATGCATTTAGAATCATAAATTTGCACAGAGTTATGTCTTTTTGATTAAAAGACATTTTCCTAAAAGTGTAATTTGCTGAAAGACTTTCCTTAATTCTAATTAAAAATACTAAATTGGTTTAGAAATTCAACAAATCAGAGAATGGCAGACAATGCAATAGAAATATAAACAAAATTCTTTGTTCCAGTTTTGCGATATAATCAACATTCAGCACTGTGTAAGTTTGAGGTATACAACATAGTGACTGACATATACTGTGAAATGATTTTCACAGTAGGTTTAATTAGCACTCATCATCTCATATAGATGCAAAAAATATTTTTTTCCTTGTGATGAGAACTATTAGGATCTATTCTCTTAGCAACCTTCAAATATACCATATAACAGTGTCAACTATAGTCATCATGCTGCATATCCATCCCCAGGACTTACTTACCTCATTAACTGAAACTTGGTACCTTTGACCAGCATCACCCAATCCCCTGCCTCTCACTTCTTCCTCTGGTAACCACAAAACCGATCTTTTCTAAGAGATACCACCCACTGTGTGCCCCAAACCAAAAGTCAGAAAGAACCGAGCATCAGGTTGGGGAAAATTTCAGCCCCTATAAGCTTTGCACAAGTCAAGGTGCTGATGCTTGACTTATTATCCACATTCTCTGTTCATTTATTCTCTCATTAACTCGGTCCACAGAGCACCAGTCACTTCACTCCAGAAGCAGACTGAGCCCTAGTCTTCATGATCCGAAAACCCCAAAGCACTGTCCCCTCCCCTGATGTCACACTTTAGCTCATTACAAGAAGGTGACAAGTGTTCAGAGCAGATTTTTCCCCAATAGTGTCAGCCATGAACATTGGCCCAGATGTCACGTTTCACCTTCTCCCAGACTGTTAGGCTTTGCTGTGAAGCTGTCAGTCATAGGAGCTGCGGAAAGGACGTGGAGATTTGCTAGTGTTGTGTCAAGACATCGAGATACACCTCTCCTTTTCTACAGACCCTCACAGTCTGTCCCTTCCCAGACACATGAAATAAACACAGACCAGATATGTGTCTTTAAAGAGCATTTCAACACTTATAAAGTTGTACAGACTTACTTAAAAAACATGAAGTAATGCATACAACTATTTGACTTTGGTAAAGGGGTGCTTAAAGAGCCAGAAAGCTAGTATTAGACTCCTCAGGAGGAGCCATAACAAAGAAACTTACCAGTAAGCTCATGGATAATAGTATAACTATTATACATGTAGTATATTATAAAAGAAGAGAAATAATGATAATAACTAATGTGGCACAGACATTAGCACCTCATGTCTATTTACACATTTAATCCTGCCCAGCACATGGAAATAAATACTGTTATTTTCCCATTTCACAAAGTAGGAAACTGAGGCAGCACAAGGGAAAGTGCTTGTGAGACCAGAGCAGGGAGTCAACATAGGCCTCCAGGGTGCAGGTTCTAGGCTCCCACAGTTGACCAGTCAGTGGACCAGGGCTGATAACAGAGACTGACATACCAGCTGCCTGGATCTGTCCTTGATCCAGGTCTTGCTGGCTAATGAGCTCTGAGGGAAAAGAGAAACCAATAAAAGTTCAGTTGGTTGTGAAATATTGCTTCTGTCTCTCTCAGGGATTCTCCTTCAGTTGCTCTAAAACCAGATAATTCCTTTCTCTGAGGGAAGATAACACCCTCACTTATTTAGGGGTGAATTTCACTTACTTAAGGGTTTAGACATGAAAACATCTTTAAGAGCCAGTAAAATTCTGCTCAGGAAAAAAAAAACACTTTTAAAAAGCTGAGACTGAGTACTGTGAGGCAATTCTATTGGCTGTGAACATGCAGTCCCTGCTGCAGCACAAATGCTTGGGTTTCCTGAGCTTTGTGAATAACAGCAGGAGGCAAGTCTACATAGGAAATGTGCAATACATCAATGATTTACTTAAAAACTTTTAAAGACAGTTTCCTTTTGTTTTTAAGCTTGATATTTTAGTTTACAGTGTCCATCAAACTAAGATTAATAAGCAGGGTGGTAAGACATATAAGGCAGAAAGGGAAAAGATGGAATTAGAGTTTTCAAATCCACAGGATATCGTAAGAAGGGGTCTTGCCCTGGCTGGTGTGGCTCAGTGGATTGAGTGTGGGCCTGTAAACCAAAAGGTTGTCTGTTTGATTCTCTGTCTGGGCACAAGCCTAGGTTGTTGGCAGGGTCCCTAGTTGGGGGTGTGCGAGAGGCAACTGACTGATGTTTCTCTCACACATTGATGTTTCTCTCCCTCTCTTTCTCCCTCCCTTCCTCTCTCTCTGAAAATAAATAAATAGCCCTGGCTGGTGTGGCTCAGTGGATTGAGCGCCAGCCTGTGAACCAAAGGGTTGTCAGTTCAATTCCCAGTCAGGGCACATGCCTGGGTTGCAGGCCAGGTCCCCCGGAGAGGCAACCACACATTGATGTTTCTCTACCTCCCTTCTCCTCTTTAAAAATAAATGAACAAAATATTTTAAAATAAAAAAATAAAGGGTCTTAAACATGCACCTCGTAACTAATGCCAGAATAATTGAGATAGAAGTCAAATCAGATTTAGGGATCAATGACCAAATGGCAAAAAGAGCCCTCCTGTGCTGTTAGGCACAGCCCGAGTGGAGGAACCGAAGCAGCATTTGCTACATGAAGGCATCAACATATCACTCAGTGATGACAAGCCACACAGCTAGTGGGTACTGAGGAGGATGTCACCACCAACACCAGGGCCAGACTCCTGGGCATGGCTGACTCTCACTCTGGAATCTGGAAAGGTGACAGCACCTTCACCTCTGCTGCTTTAAAGTCTCTTAGCAGTTCTGAAAAGGACAGTTTTCTCTTGGGACCAATTCTCAAAAAGAAGCCTTTGGATGGCAAGTAGGTGGGCTAGGATACAAATAAAAACAGCCATGATGGTCACCAACAACTCCGGATCTAACACAAAGATGAACAAGGAGCAGTGTCCTGCCAAGGAATCCACTCTACTTCTGGTTTTTCCACATGGTACTGATTGGCTTCAGCATTTTCTGGAATCTTCATCCACCCGGCCCTGCACAGAACACAGAAGATGCATCCTGTGAACTGACATGACCTCCTGGCCGTGTTTGCATTCAGCCAGCTGATTCTGGGCTCTGACCTGCTGCGCACCTCCAGCTGTGGACTCCCCCTGCAGGAGCTTGCTGAGGAGAGCTGCAACCAGCTCTCCAGGCCTCCTTCAGCTTGTCTTTGTCCCCTTCCAGTTTTGAAGAGCTCTCCAAATATCCCTTCATTTCTGCAAGCACTTCTTAAGAGTGCCTGGGATTCTGCAGAAGTTCATTTACTTGGATTTCAAGAGAGTCTGCATAGATCCCTTTTCATTTGTGAGATCTCCCTTCTAATCTGGGCAACCACCGAATGGGCCTGCTCTTTCTTTCTTATGGAACCCTTTCATTTTGATGCCAACACACTCACTTCGCTTTCTGAAGATGACGGGGCTTTCTATAGGCAGGCCTGGGCTCCCGGCCTCTCCTCAAGCTCTTCTCCAGTTTGGCCACGCCCACCTTCTCCCTTGGCACGGTGCTCTTTAAGGCAGCTGACTTCCTCTCATGATCATCCACAGCGTGTTTACCACCTGCACATGTTCTGTGATGCAGACAGAGGTCTGCTTCTGGGCATCTACCAGCTGTTTGAGCTGAGTCAACTCATTCAATGGTTTGAGGACTGAGACTTTATTTTGGATAGCATCACTTCTGCCTCCGCCCTGGATGCCCTCTACTGCTGGAACTGACCCCTGTGTCAGTTCCTCCTGCTCAGCCTCATGGATAGAGTCAGCTGGTACACTCCTAACGACTTCTTCTTCCTTCAATTCTCCAGCTCAGCCTGTGTTTCTTCGTACAGCTGCAACAGCTTGCTGACCTGCTTGTTGAGTTCATCTGTTGTTCTGTCATGGCCTCTTTCACATCCCAGCATCATCACTGGCCTCCGGCACCACCCGACTTTATTGAAAAAATATTTTATTTATTTACTTTTAGAGAGGGGGAGGGAGCAAGAGAGGAAGAGAAACATTGATGTGTGAGAAAAACATCAATCAGTTGACTGATGTTTTTTAACTTGCACACCCCCAGCCAGGGACCTGGCCCACAACCCAGGCATGTGCCCTGACTGGGAATCGAACCAGCAACCTTTTGGTTCACAGGCAAATGCTCAATCCACTGAGCCACACCAGCCAGGGCTGCTGTTCTTAAGGGGTTTTTCAGAGTTGGAAAGGCACAAGCTAGCTATGTTGACTGGTGTTCTTCTGGCTGATGGAACACTTAATGCATCCATTCTTAATAGCCTGTATAATGAGAATTTGGTTAAAGGAGGTTTCAGCAGCTTTTGCTGTAAAGCTCTTCAAATCATGGATAAGCGAAAAAGATTCAATGCAGTAGCTGCAAGTCTTCAGAAAGTCAGCATGGATAACAGGCTGACGGAACTTTTTCCTGCCAATAAACAAAGCATTAAGCACTTCACAAAGTACTTTGGTGAGGCAGGCTTAAAAGAGCTTTCAGAATATGTTCAGAATCAGCAAACCATACAAACTCCAGAAAGAACTTCAAGAACAAATGTCCTATGGTGATCCATTTAAGGATATAATTTTGTATATCAAGGAGATGAAAAAAAATCCCTAAACCCATTGTCATTGGAATAGTCTGGTCCAGTGTCATGAGCACTGTGGAATGGAACAAATGAAGGAGCTTGTAGCCGAGCAAGCCATCAAGCACTTGAAGCAATACAGCCCTCTCCTTGTTGCCTTTATTACTCAAGGTCAGTCTGCACTGACTCTGTTACTGAAGATTCAGGAGTATTGCTACAATAACATTCATTACATGAAAGCCTTCCAGGAAATAGTGGTGCTTTTTTACAATGCTGAAGTCCTGAGTGAGGAGCCCATTCTGAAGTGGTATAAAGATGCACATGTTGCAAAGGGGATAAGCGTCTTCCTTAAACAAATGAAAAAGTTTGTGTGGCGGCTCAAAAATGCTGAAGAAGAACTGGAGTCTGAAGATGAAGACGGTGAATGAATTTTGAAACTTCAGCATCAGTAAAGCAAACAGGAGTTGTAGATAAATGTCAAGTCTCACGTGTCCTGGTTCTTACATCTTCCTACCTCCCTGTATCAAGCATGATATAAGGGCTTTCATAGCAGATTTTATTTTAACTGTTTCTATGGTTACTGGATATGTTGGGTTTAGTTTCTAAAACCATGTTTTAAGTAGCTATAGCAGCTATAGATTTGAATCTAATGTTGCATTGGTCTTTTCAGTTATCTTCTATGTCCTGTATTTTCTACTGTAATAATATAAGGTCTTCCACAATGAACAGTTCACTCTTTCCTTGGGTTTTCTATATAAACAGTTGTCAAGATATAATTTGGTTAAAACTAATGTTATAAAAATTCTGTTTCCAAATTAAACTGTACAAGTATTCAAAGTCTCAAAAAAGCAATGATTTGTGTGATAATTTGGTATGCCCAAAGTCCTCCTCATCCAAGAAAACCTCATACAGAGCAATTGAATTCACTAACATGAATTCTGAGTGTTTGGACCATGGCTTATATATTAACATTTTCTTGTGCTTCTAACCCCAGATGTTCTTGAGCTCAATTGTTTGCTCTCTGGTTTCATTCCTTACTGAAGCCATTGAGAACAAGCTTGAAAGTGAGGCCTTTGGGAAATTGTACGCGGCAGAGGCGATGGGAAAAAGAAAGTTGAATTTTTTCCCGTTGAGAAGCTTCTGCATTCAGTTTGTATCTTTCCAGGCAAAACAAATGGGTATCCTTTTCATATCATTTTCAACTGTACCTTAGAAAAGTATTGTTATTTAATGAATTTAACACTTGTCATACACTTAGATTGATAAAAAAGGACTCATGAAATAGTGTGAATAAAGAAATGACTTTACTAAACCCATGTACTAAAGAAAATGTTAAGTGTCAGCATGTTCTAATTGGAACTCTAAATGTAACTTGTATTTCCTATTGGCTTAAAGCAGGAATGTCAAACTCATTTTCACAAGGGGCCACATCAGCCTCGCAGTTGCCTCCAAAGGGCCGAATGTAATTTTAGGACTGTATAAATGTAACTACTCCTTAACTAGGGGCAAGGAGCTCTACATATGGTCCTTTGAAGGCAACCGTGAGGCTGATGTGGCCCCCGGTGAAAATGAATTTGACACCCCTGCCTTAGAGTATTTGATGTAAAGAGTGGAATGCAATGATGATGATATATTCCCACTTGGTCATATAGGACCAGCTTCATTCTCTCAGCATATTCACTAATAACTCAAGCATCTGGTTGTAAATATACCCTAGTTGCCTTTTTTTAATTGCCATGAGCCAAATAGCTCTTCTGTATAATTGATTCATTTATTTTAATGGCTGTCTTTTAATTTTCATCTTTTCTTTCTGTCATCCATCTACAAATGTAGTCAGTAGAAAACAAAATATGACCACACTTTTTAGTGGAAAGACCTCGTCTTAAAAGTGAATATTTTGGAAGTTTTGATTGTTCAAAGAAACTAGATTGGAATAATGCCACCAGAGACTAAGTGGAAATTGCCCCTTCCAAAGGTACCGTTTTTATGAGCCAAGAATTTGGTGCTTAACAGTTCATCTGAAGGGAATAACATATAGCACAATTTGAAATAAAGTTATATAGTAAGCTTAAGAAGAGCATTATTACTGATACCATTGTGAATGGGGTGAAATTTTTAAATGAATAACTTTGATCAAGTTTTTATACACAGGCAAAATGTATTCACTAAGTTTCAAAAGTAAAGTCTATCCTTATACTTAAAAAATAAAATGATATCTATTTGTTTTGATTTATTTGTTTTTAAATATTTTATTTATTTATTTTTGGAGAGGGGAAGGGAGAGAGAAAGAGAGAGAAACATCAATGTGTGGTTGCCTCTCACGTGGTCCCCACTGGGGACCTGGCCCGCAACCCAGGCATGTGCCCTGACTGGGAATCGAACCAGTGACCCTTTGGTTTGCAGATTCATGCTCAATCCACTGAGCTACACCAGCCAGGGCATGTTTTATAATATATTAATACATAATGTAAATATTTTCAAATTTATAAATATACATAGACATATATTACATTTCTACAAAAGTTTCAGATATTCCATCTGGCTTAGTAATGTTTTACACCATCTTAACTGTTTTGTTTTGCTTTGTTTTGTTTTGTTTTTTAGCTTCTTTGCTCAAGAAGGGGGAGCTTTTATTTATGACTTCTTCCAAAGTGATTGATTGCAAAATTTAACAAACTAGAATATTTCAATTTATTAAGGTACAAAATGGAACATTCTAAGGTAGTTCAATTTGTGGCAGATACTAGATACAAATAAAAGAACTGAAGTGTTCTGCACCCCTGAGATGTGTGTGAACTTTGAAATATTGGCTAGAAGTTAGAAGGCAAGTTTTTTTAAACGTACAGATGCTGCCAAAAGAAGAAATGTTTATCAGATTCCAAGTGACACTGTAGTAAATCAGCAGTTGGCAGCTTTCCACATAAAATTTCACCGGCAAGTGAAACAAATATAGTAAACTACACCAGGCAATTAAGTGTAAGATCTCTAACGTGCACTCTATGCAAATGGACACTGCGTGCTCTCCATCCAGTCTTTGGAAGAACTGCCTGTAACAGTCAAAGTTGTGGGGAGAAATCACTCCAATTTTTAAAGTGCTTAGCACCTTTGGCATTTTTGTCCAAATTGACTTTGATGTGAAGTGGGAACATATCCCTCTTCATCTTTATTTCTCCCCATCATCTTTGTCTTCCTCTATGACACACAGTGTTTCTCCTTGAGCCAGTGAAATGGTTCCTTCCAGCTGACTGTCAACAGCGTAGACAGCTTTGCAACAACAAGCAGGCAGGGTTCCTCGTGTCCTCGAAGAGCTCTCCTGACTCTTGGTGTACCAGCCACCCGGGCTGCCAGGGTCCTGGGCACAGTTGTTGACTCACTGGAGTTGGACATCCAGCTCTGTTCACTGTGTGCCTGGAACCTGCCTTCATCTCAGCCAGTCAGGCCTCAAATCTGAGGGCCTCTAATCGCAGTTTTTCCATATTTTGGCTGACTTCTGTTTATTTGTGATCCAAACTGGCTGGGTCTCCTATTTGAGGATTCTTTAGGTAAACATCTCCCATTTTTGTTATGGCAGCTCTTCGATCCATCTCATCGACTTTCCTTTGGAGTTTTTTCTTGTCTGTTCAGATGGGAGGTTGCTGAAATCCTCTGGTTTGCACCCAGCTTGAGAGAAAGCCCTGGCTTTAGGCTCCTGGAGCAGTAGGTTTGGGGTTTGGAGACTGAAGGATGGGAGACTGGGGCTCTGGGACGAGCAGAGAGTGAGTAGAAGCAGGGGGAGGAGGGAAATCTGATGGGGAAAGGGGACATAAGCTTAGTTTTTCTGTTTTGATTTTTTTTCTGATGAACGGCCATAACTTTCCTCTGGATCTGCCAGCAAATTCAAGCTCCGCTTTGCTGTGTCCTCTGACTCAGTGTGCTTCTTCGGCTGAGTGTCATCTTTGAACTCCATGTATCTGGGATTCAAACCCTGACCATGTGTCTTCATTGACTCTCCAATTCTCACTATCCTCTTTCCTGCATCTCTTGTATATTCTGAAACATGCTGGGAGTGTGATGCTCATGGTTGGATTTCTGAAGAACTGGTGAGGAATCCACTTTGCTGTCCCCTGCCACTTGGTGCCATGCCTTTTCAACAGCTGCCCCCATTCTCTCACAGTACCGCTGTGCCAAGACTTCTTGGTCCAAGTTGCTACCAGCGCAATCATCCACCACCATAAGGGTGGAAAGGGCGGCTGTGCATGCCCTACACCTTTCCTCCTTTAAGTTCTTTTCAGGTAGGTATTTCTTCAAAAGACTCCTGAGTTGGTTTGCATGCTGAGTTCAATCTCTGTTCTTCCCTTACAAATCTGATGTATTTCTCAAGAACAGCAATTCCCCACCATGTGTTTTTTTGAATTGTCAGCTTGATATCAGACCTCAGTGCCCAGCTCATGGTGCAGGGGGTGGGAAGGGTACCCCTCCCCATTAATCCCTTCACCCTCTCAGTCCCCAGGATATTTGCTCTGGGTGTCCTCACTGCTCCCTCCACCCACCCCCATGGCTCCTCGGCAAAATGGCCTGAAGAAGCCATAGCTACAGCGTCTGCCCCACTCCCAGAGAGTGAGGGGAAGGGGAGAGTTAACATATTAAAATGTAGATTTATCTTGCTATTGGTTTTTTAATGATTCATGAATCTTACTTTGGGTTTGTGGCAGTAAGCCGCCTGAAATCAACTGTGGAATTAAGGTCAGTAAGTACAGGTGTGGTTCTCCCTGGAATTACTGCTAACACCACCTTCAGTTGTACCAATCCTGAGTCCAGTCACTTCTGACACCTCATCTGAGCACCGTCCTCTTACAAAAGGAAACAGATGGCCTTCCAGCTGGGGCTCCTGCTGCCCCTTGTGTCCATTACCCACATGACAGACACAGTGACCTTTTCACTGTGAATTAGGACGTGTCCTCACCACCACCTCCCATGTAACACTTCAGTGTCTCCCTCCTTGGGCAGAATGAGCTCCCTGCCCCTCACCACTACCTACCAGCCCCATCAGGACAGGGGCCTCTGACGGTCCTGGCCTCTTCCCACCACTCTCAGCCCAGCCTCTGGACACTGCCCTGTCCTCACTCAGGGCACCTGCCCTGCTGTGACCCCTCCCCTCCAGGGACCCACATGGCTGCTCCTCACAACACTCAGGCTCTGCTCAAGTGTTCAGTGTCAAGTCCCCAGAGACGTCCTGTCCAACAAACTGAGAATATGCTCTGCCACCCCCGCACCACCAATCCAGCCCAGGCATTTTTTTCTCCACAGCAATTATCACTGGTCTTAGGACAAATTTTGTTTATAGTCAGTGAGTATCACTGAAATACATGAGGTCTATTCAGAGGGTATCCAGCCATGTATTGTGAAAAATAGAGACACTTATTGAAGAAGATACAAGATACAAGAAACATTGTACATAGGACAATGACACCTCAATCCCCTTCAAAGTAGGCACCTTGGGACCTCACACAGTTCTCCCAATTGCCATCAGCTGCCGTGTCATATTTTTCTGAATCTCATCCGTGGTCTGAAATCTCTTCCCTTTCAACAGTGATTTTAGTTTTGGAAAAACCCAGAAGTTGCAAGACACCAAATCTGGGCTGTAGAGGACTGAGTCACCTGGGTGATTTGATGTTTCACAAAAGAATTCTCCACAAGACATGATGCATGAGCAGGTATGTTGCCGTGATGAAGCTGCCAACCATCAGTGCCCATAGCTGTGTGCTTCTGAATCATCCAAATAGTTTCCTCAAAGGAATGTTCAAGCTTAACACAAAATTTGATGCAGATTTGTTGCTCTACTCACTCAGACATTTCTAATGCAATGGCCACACAGTGCACATGCTCACCAGTGGTGTCTACTGCTCCCACTGACTAGCACAGTGAAGTCATGATTGTTCATGCATGCACATTCCTGTCCACTCTCCTTGGCTGCCAGGTTACATGGATGTCGTGCAAACTGATCTTGTTATATTAACAATTGCTGGACTTTTTCCAGACTGCCCTCATATGTTCCTTGAGCAAGAGGTCTTATCTGTTGCTTCACCACTGTATCTCCAGCATCGGCACTAGCTCTTAGTAGGAGCTCAATAAATATGTGTTAAATCAATGAATATGTCAGTACAGAAATTTAGAGAAGGAATTTGACCATATGTGTGATGAGGCATAAAAATGTTTAATCTCTTTGACCTAATATTGGCCATTTGAGTAGTCTATCAACTTAAAAAATACCAAATATAGAAGAATCTTTATGCACAACGATGTTTATCAAATCATTATTTATGAGAAGAGATAAAAGGAGGTGGATAACCCTGACCAGTGTGGCTAAGTTGGTTGGGTGTTGACCTGCAAAGCTAAAGGTCAACAGTTCAATTCCCAGTCTGGGCACACATGCCTAGATTAGGGGTTCAATCCCTGGTCTCAGTCAATGTTTCTCTCTCACATTGATGTTTCTCTCCTCTTTCTCCTTCCCTGCCCTTCACTCTAATAAATAAATAAATACTTTTTTAAAAAAGCTTTTAAAAAATGCAGGTGAATAGAAAAATGGTCTGGTTGTATCCTATTGTCTGAAATGGTATGCAGCTTGTAACCGATGTGTAAATGTATAAAGAGTTTGTAACACGGAAAACTACTTGTTTTATAATAACACACTTCAGAAATAACATTCAAAATAACCCATAACATATGAATGCAACTTTCTAAAATGAACACACACATACATACATATATATTTTATATATTTATAGAGTACTATATATATTAATATATCTATTTGTAATTTTATTTTTAATTACAGTTGGCATGCAATATTATTTTATATTACTTTCAGGAGTACATCATAGAGGTTAGACAACCACATGCCTTACCAAGTGTTCCCTCCGATACTTTAAGTACCACCTGGCACCCTATATAGTTATTAGAATATTATTGACAGTATTCCCTACACTGTACTTTAAATACATGGAAAACTACAGAATGAAAATCAGGACAATTACAAAGGGCAGCTCCAGGGGGTACCATTCACAATGGAGTCTGAACTTTCCACGATGTAGTAGTTAACAATGATATTTGAGGGGAGGCCATAATTCTATATTTTGTCTATGCATTTTAAAGTTTTCTATGTTTGAAAAGTTTTAATTTTTCTAATATAAAGAACATTTTAAATTTCAAAATAAAACATTTGATATAAATGTTTTATGTCATCCTGAAATCCCTACTGGTAGCTCCTCAGAAGAAGAAATGAACTCTTCATCCACATCCATGATCCATCCTTGGATTATGGAACACAGAGGAACAATAGAGGCAACACTGAGAATACCATCAATGTGTAGATTTCCAACTGCTTGGCCTGGGTTCACAGGAAGTGTTGGCCTTGAGATGTCAAAGACATTGAGCCTCCTGTGGAGCCCACCTGGCCATGAGCCATAAGGACAGAGGCTCCAAAACAATGGGGAAGTAGCTGGGATCCCAGGATGGGTCCCATTCGCAGTGTGTCCTCGTCAGTGGAACCTAGGTGAAGAACAGGCCCAGGGAAGAGTTCCCACCTTTCTTTGGCTGTGGAGGGGGAGACAGGTGAGTCATTCAGCTACCAGCGAGGTGCAGGTGCCTGGTATTCCTAGAGCCATTTCTAGTTCCTCGCTGAGGACCCTCCTGCATGACCCAAAACTTGTTCACTTGCGAGATTTTCTTCATTAAGGCAGGCATGACATCCCTCACATTTAAGGCTAATCATTGTCATTCCCAGTGAATCTTACTAATTGAATAAGCCCCTAACTCCCACTGAAAATTAGTCTCAGACTTGCATCTGAGTGTTTGGATTCAAAGCAGGTAGTCATTTTGGGGTTTAGATCTTGTTTACCTAGAGGATGTTCTGAAAGACAGCTTTCTCCAGGCGGAAGAGCGAGGAGAGCTCTGAGGAGCAGATGAAGTGCCGTGGGAGCAGACAGATGGGCAGATTCTAAGGCAAACCTTAATTTACCACACAGGAGTTTTGGAATATATTTTCAAGTCTTTTTTTAAGTTAACAAAATATGCATAACATAAAATTTACCATTCTATCATTTTTAATTGTATGATTTAATGACAGTAAATATGCAATGTTATGTAACTATCACCACCCAGTTCCAGAGCAATTTCATCCACCAAGAAGGAACTCGCTTACCCATTAATCAGTTACCCTCCCCACATTTCTTTCTACCCCAGCCCATGAAATCACTAATCTGCTTTCTGTCTCTACTTGCCTTTTTGGATACGATATAAATAGAATCACACAATATATAGCCTTTTGTAGTCTTTTGTGTGTCTGGCTTCTTTCATTTATCATAATGTCTTCAAGGTTCGTCCATGAAGTACTTTAATCTTTTTTTTCTTAAATTCTCACCCAAGAATATGTTGATTGATTTTTAAAGAGAGAGGAGAAGAGAGAGATAAAAGAGAGAGGGAGAGAAACACTAAAGTGAGAGAGAAACATCGATCACTGCCTCATACATGTGCCCCAACCAGGGGAGAAACCCGAAACGTAGGTGTGTGCTCTGAGCAGGAATCAAACCTGCAACCTTTTGGTTTACGGGACAATACTCCCACCAACTGAGCTGCCAGCTAAAGACTTCATTCTTTTTATGGTCAAATAATAATCCATTGTATGAATATGCCACCATTTCCTTATCTATGCATCAGCTGATGGATATTTGTGTATGGCATTGTCTTTTAAATCACATAGAGGAAAAATAGTTCAAAAAAAGGCATAAAACCGGCTTTTATATTTAGCTATGTAGTTACATTTATTAGTGTTCTTTATTTCTCCATCTAGCTTGAAATTACTTCCTAGTGTCCCTTTATTTCAGCTTAAAGGGATAAACTTCCTCAGCTTTTGTTCTTCTGGGCCTATCTGAATTTCTCCTTTATTTTTTTAAAACTATTTTTTATTTTTTAGTTAAAGTTAACATACATTTTATTAGTTTCATGTGTATGACATAGTGATTAGATATTTATATAACTTCCAAAATGATCACCTTGATAAATCTAATACTATCCTGGCACTATAGATAGTTACTAAAATATTACTGATTATATTTCTTTTATTTTTTAAACATTTTGCCTTACATTTTTCAAAAGATTTTATTTATTTATTTATTTCTAGAGAGAGGGGGAGGGAGAAAGAGAGGGAGAGAAACATCAATGTGTGGTTGCCTCTTGTGCACCCCCAACTGGGGACCTGGCCCGCAACCCAGGCATGTGCCCTGATTGGGAATTGAACTGGCAACCCATTGGTTTGCATGCCGGCACTCAATCCACTGAGGCACACCAGGGCCTTGACTATATTTCTTATGATGTACTTTACATGCCCAAGACTATTTTGTAACTACTAATTTGTACTTCTTCAACCCTTCACCTTTTTCAGCCCCCACCTCCTCACAACAAAATGTCCTCTGTATCTATGAGTTTGTTTTTCGTCTTCATTTATTTTGTTTTTAAAATTCCACACATGGGTGATATCATCTGGCATTTGTCTTTCTCTATCTGACCTATTTCACGCAGTATAATACCTTCTAGGTCCATTCATATTGTTGCAGATGGCAAGATTTCATTCTTTTTTATGGCTAAGTCATATCCCATTGTATAAATGCACTACTTCTTCTTTATCCATTCATCAATTGATGGGCACTTACAGTGCTTCCATATCTTGGCTATTGTAAATAATGCTGCAATAAACAGATGGATGCATATGTCTTTTTGAATCAGTGTTTTGGGTTTCTTTGGATAAATACCCAGAAGTGGAATTGCTGGGTCCTTCTTTGTCTCTAGTTATAGACTTTGTTTTTAAAGTCTATTTTGTCTATTTACAATAACTAGGATCTGGAAACAGCCCAAATGCCCATCAGTAGATGAGTGGATATAAAAGCTGTGGTAGACTTCCAGTTAAGATGGAGGTGTAGGTAGACAGGCTTTGCTTCCTCATGCAACCATAAAAAGAGAATTACAACTAACTCTCAAAACAAATAACACCCAGAACTGTCAGAAAATTGAACTGTATGGAAGTCCGACAACCAAGGATTTAAAGAAGCCACAATCATCCAGATGGTTAGGAGTGGCGAAGACGTGGAGAAGGGGTGGAGAGGCAAGGAGATACGATGTGGCACAGAGAGGCGGTGGTGGCAGTGGAAAGGGCATGGGTGGTCCCACATTCACCTATGGTAGAAAAAAATTGGGAGGGATACCTTGGGAGCAAACAATCCCAACCCAGGCCAGACCACACAGCCCAGGGTGCCAGCTCCAGGAAAATAAATCCCCATAACTTCTGGCAGTAAAAACCAGGGGGGTTGAGGCAGTGGAAAAAATTGCTGGATTTTCAGGAAACTTAGCTTATAGGGCCCACAGAGTCTTAAAATGTACGCAAACCCATACTCTGGGATTCAACACCAGGGCAACAGCTAAAAGGGCGCCAGTTGCTTATGGGGAGTGGGTGAAGTGACTGGAAGTGGAGAGAGTGCTGGGAAAAGCTCCAGAAGCCAGGGAGTGGCACAGTCCCCTCACTGAGCCCTCCTCGCACACAGAGTCACAAAATTGAGAAGCGAGTTGCCCTACCCTGTCAATTACCTAAGACTCCACTCCACACAATTTATAGGTGCCTTTTACAGGGAGTCAAAGCAGCTCTACTTAATACACAGAAACAAACATAGGAAGGCTGCCAAATTGAAGAGACAAAGAAATATGGCCCAAATGAAAACACAGAACCAAACTACAGAAAAAGTACTAAATAAAATGGAGATAGCCAACCTATCAGATGCAGAGTTCAAAATACTGGTGATCAAGAGACTCAAAGAACTCATTAGTACGGCAACAACATAAAGGAAGAAATGAAGGTTACACTAAGTAAAATAAAGAAAAACCTACCGGGAAACAACAGTGATGGGAAGGAAACCAGGATTCAAATCAATGATTTGGAACATAAGGAAGAAAGAAACATTCAACCACAACAGAAAGAAGAAACAAGAATTAAAAAAACGAGGATAGTATAAGAAGACTCTGGGTCATCTCCAAAAGTGCCAACATCCCAATCATAGAGATGCTAGAAGGAGAAGAGAAAGATTAAGAAATTGAAAACTTATTTGAGAAAACAATGAAAAAAAACTTCCCTAATTTGGTGAAGAAAATAGACATACAAGTCCAGGAAACACAGAGAGTCCCACAAGTTGAACCCAAAGAGGGTCATACAAAGATACATCATAAATAAAAGGCTAAAGTTTAGGGATAAGGAGAGAATCTCAAAAACAAGAGAAAGGCAGAGAGTTACCTACAAAGAGGTTCTCATAAGACTATCAGCTGATTTCTCAAAAGAAACTTTACAGGTAGATAAAGTGCTTCCCAGATAAGGTCAAGTTAAAGGAGTTCATCATCACCAAGCCCTTATTATATGAAATGTTAAAGGGACTTATTTAAGATAAAGAAGATGACCAAAAACAAGAACGGGAAAATGACAACAAACTCACAACTATCAACAACTGAATCTAAAAAACAAGAACAAAAACAAACTACACAAACAACTAGAACAGGAACAGAATCATAGATATGAAGATCACATGAAGGGTTATCAGCAGGGAGCGAGGGGCAAGAATGGCAGAAAAGGTACAGGGAATCAGAAGCATAAATGGTAGCTACAAAATAGACATGGGATGTTAAGAATAGTATAGGAAATGGAGAAGCCAAAGAACTTACATGTACATGACATGGACATGAACTAAGGGGGTGGAGCATACTGGTGAGGGAGTGCAGGGCGAAGGGGAATAAAGGGGAGAAAAAAGTGGGACAACTGTAATGGTATAATCAATAAAATATACTTTAAAAAAAGATAAAAAGTTTTGAGAGGAGAGAATTATGAAGTTCCCTGAAAGATAGCAGAAAGTAGTGGAACAAAATGGTGAATACGCTGTCCAATAAAGTTAATTCGTGAAAATGCAAAATGTCACTTCCAGCCAAGATGGAGGCTTTGCCTCCTCACACAACCAAAAGAAGGACAACAACAAATTTAAAAACAAAAAACAATCAGAACTGCCAGAAAATTGAACTGTATGGAAGTCCAACAACCAAGGAGTTAAAGAAGAAACATGCATTCAGACCGGTAGAAGGGGCAGAGATGGGCAGCCAGAGCGGAGAGGACGTGTGGCAAGACAGTAGCTGGAGGACCGGGCAGGCCAGGCAGCAACTGGAAGACCAGACACCCCCACATTTGCATGCGGATAACCAGGAAGAAAGACTGGGGAGCAAGACAGACCATCCAACCAAAGGGCTCCAGGTGGGGAAATAAAACCTCAAAACCTCTTGCTGTAAAAAGCTGTGGGGGTTCCAGTGGCAGGAGAAACTCCCAGCCTCACAGGAGAGTTCACTAGAGAGACCCACCTACCCGAGAATCGGCACCAGGAGGGCCCAATTTGTTTGTGGGTAGCAGGGGAAGTGACTGAAAGTTAGCCAAGAGCTGAGGAAGCAGCATTGTTCCCTCTCAGACCCATCCCCCACATACACCGCCATTAAGTGTGCTGCCCCATCCTGACCAATACCTAAGGCTCCGCCCCTTACTATGTAACAGGCACACCAAGACAAAAAAAATATGGCCCAAATGAAAGTACAGATCAAAGCTCCAAAAATAGAACTAAGTGATGAAAAGATAGCCAACCTATCAGATGCACAGTTCAAAACACTGGTAATCAGGATGCTCACAGAAATGGTTGAGTACGGGTGCAAAATAGAGGAAAAAGTGAAGGTTATGCAAAATGAAATGAAGAGAAATGTACAGGGAACAGTGAAGGGAAGGAAACAGGGACTCAAATCAACAGTTTGAAGCAGAAGGAAAAAATAAACATTCAACCAGAACAGAATGAAGAAACAAGAATTCAAAAAAATAGAGAGGCTTAGGAACCTCCGGAACAACTTTAAACATTCCAACATCCGAATCATAGGGGTGCCAGAAGGAGAAGAGGAAGAGCAAGAAATGGAAAACTTATTTGAAAACATAATGAAGGAGAACTTCCCTAATCTGGCAAAGGAAACAGACTTCCAGGAAGTCCAGGAAACTCAAGAGAGTCCCAAAGAAGATGAACCCAAGGAGGCACACACCAAGGCACGTCATAATTACATTGCCCAAGATTAAAGACAAGGAGAGAGCCTTAAAAGCAGCAAGAGAAAAGGAGAGTTACCTACAAAGGAGTTCCCATAAGACTATCAGCTGATTTCTCAAAAGAAGTCTTGCAGGCAAGAAGAGGCTGGAAAGAACTATTCGAAATTAAGTAAGGCAAGGACCTACATCCAAGATTACTCTATCCAGCCAAGCTATCGTTTAGAATTGAAGGGCAGATAAAGTGCTTCCCAGATAAGGTCAAGTTAAAGGAGTTCATCATCACCAAGCCCTTATTACATGAAATGTTAAAGGGACTTATCTAAGAAAAAGATGATAAAAACTGTAAATAGTAAAATGACAACAAACTTACAACTATCAATAATTGAACCTAAAAAACAAAAATGAACTAAGCAAACAACTAGAACAGGAACAGAATCACAGAAATGGAGATCACATGGAGGGTTATCAGCTGAGAGGGGTGGGGGGGAGAATGAGGAAAAAAGATACAGGGAATAAGTAGTGTAAATGCTAAGTACAAAATAGACCGGGGTAGATTAAGAATAATCTAGGAAATGGAGAAGCCAAAGAATTTATATGTACAACCCATGGACATGAACTAATGGGGGTGGAGGAATCCTGGTGGGAGGGATGGTGTAGAGCAGAGGGTGATAAAGGGGAGGAAAAAATGAGACAACTGTAAGAACATAATCAATAAAATGTACTTAAAATGAAAAAATAAATTTAAAAAACTTCAGGTGGTTGTAATGTCTAGTTTTCAGGAAGTATACTTTGTTATCAAAGCATCATTTAGATTGTCTTCCAGAAATTTCATTTGTTTTCTTAATAGCTGCTCATCTTGCTTTTAATTTATAAATGTGATTAGTTCAGGTTCAATGTGGGTTGTTTAACCTTAATTTGGATACTTCCCTGTAACTATAACAGAAGTACGGGCTCTTATGTTCCAATAACTAAGACTTTAAACCATTAATACACTACAATTGAAACATATAACTCTATCACTAAGAGACATGAGGGGAAGCTTCTCATCCAAATTTTACAGGGATTCAAGGGTCTTTTCCACCAAAAAGTGGGAACATGTCAGATAATGGAAATTATGAGGTCTTGCTCGCTTTGTGCAGGCACAGTCTGCAGTCTATGCTACGCGCTGTGCCGGCTGTCCAAGTCTCCAGCGTCTGGAACTTCTAATAGGTGTATCTTGCTGCTGCACCAGGTTCTTCCCCCAGACCTCAAAGCCCTTGGCAACCAGTATGTAAAGGATGAATTTAGGAGACATAGGTTAGTTCTGAGGAAGCCCTGCGTTTCTTTCTGGAATGGGAGGTGTACGCAGCAGTGCTATGGCAACAAGCTAATGAATACAGACAAAAATTCAACTGAAAAAGCATGTTTTGGAATCACCCTACCAGATGAGAAACTTAATGACTTTTGTGATGAACAAACACGGCAGTTGCAGGATCTGACTCAAGAAGCCACTAAACCCAATAGGCAATTTAGTAGTAGTCAAGAAAATCAAATTTTAGTCTACACAATAAAGCAAAATAAAGAGGGAAGGAAGGGAGGGGAGGGGAGGAGAGAGGAGGAGAGGAGAGGGGAGGGGAGGGGAGGGGAGGGGAGAGGGGAAAGGAGGGGGGAAATTATGGGGTCCCTGGCCTCGTCTAAATATGCTTCAGCCCCCCCAAGTTGGAGAACCACTGACTTCCAGGAAGATCCCCCCTCCCACGCCCTGGGATCCTGGATCCCTATGCCACAACTGAGACAAACTCTGAATTTAGGGTGATGTCCCAAAGCTGGTTTAGCAGTTGTCCCTCTTACAGCAATCTTGTTTTCTGAAGCATGTTTTTCTGCATTTTCCCAGGTGACCCATTCCCTCTTGAGCTACCTCTGCCCAGAGGGATGTGGTGGTGCCCAGCAGCCACAAGACATTGTAAAACAGGAAGTCTTAACGCGTAGACACCAGGCTCACACACACAGTGTGTGGACAAAGCTTTTGTTCTTATGCAGCTTTCAAGGCTCAACAAAGCCTGAAACCTATACCAGTTGTGCTGTCAGGAGCCAAAGGTAAAAGTGACAACAGTGCCAAGCCCTACCAAAGGCAAACCCCTACAACATGCAACGCACAATAGGGTCAGGAAAGATCATTCTGGGCCAGCAAGAGCAAAGGAAAATTAAGAGGAAATCAATACAAGAGTCAGGTCAATGGGTAGCAGCTTTCAAGTCAGGTAGTCCTCAGTTATGAACCCCCGCAACTGCGGGGAGCCTTTAGCACATCGGGCCCAGAGCAGGCACCAACAGGTACTTGCCCAATGAGTGGTGAATGAAACCCTGTGAGCCCATTTCCTCCTCCACAAAACCAATGATGTAATTCCTACTTCACAAAATGGAAAGGAATAGGAAAAGATACAGTGCTAAGAAAAAAGGGTATAAGATGTGGTAGGCTGAGCGTATGTTCTAAGACCAGCTCTGCCTTAACCGGCAGGAACATTTTCACAGCAGGAACAGGATTCTGCCTAGCGCCAGGCTGGGAAGGAAGTGAGGGCAGGAGCCGGGGCAGGGCCAGGCACTGAAGCGAGACAAAAACCCAGAAGCCAGTTCCTGGTGGCTGTTGGGCGGCTCAGACAGCTCTCTGCCTCACCTGCCATGGTCCTCCTCCTAACCTGGCTCTCTCGATGTTGTGGCCGCCTCCTTCTCCTGCCTTCCGGGGCCCTGGCCCCTGAGGGATCCCAGAGGTGCCGCTGTTCCCAGAGCCCCGAGGCAAGCACAAAAGAGCAGAACAGCTCCAGAGACAGTGGGAAGATGAGGTCCCCCACCATGGTAAGTGGCACCAGGAGTGGAAAGTATGACGGGAGATTTGGGAGGGGGGCCTCAATTTCATCCAGCACCACAGACCTACTGAAAGCAGATACCTGGAGCTTTTCACCTAGGTCCAACTCCCAGCCGGTCCCCCACCCCCAACCTGCTAAACCTCAGGGCTCACTTTCCCAGCATCCCCCATCCCACAGTCCAGAGTTCTAGAGTAGGAATTTCCCCTCATCTAATGGTTAATTATTTCTGGTGGGGGAGGGACAGGGGCAGGCAGTCCTCTCCTTCCTCCTTGTACAATGAGTCCAGTTACAGCCCCTAGGCCAGTATCTCTCTCTTCACCCCTTTCCTGAAGGTCCCATGCCTAGGAAAGAAACTACCCTCAAACTAATCAAAACCTAGAGGCAGAATTCCTGACTCCCAGCAAGCCTCAGCTCCCTGTTTCACGTCCCCTCCCGCAGGGTCCCAGGCACACAGCTGAGCTGGCCCAGGCCGAGGAGCTGCTGGAGCAGCAGCTGGAGCTATACCAGGCCCTGCTGGAAGGGCAAGAGGGGGCCTGGGAAGCACAGGCCCTGGTGCTCAAGATCCAGAAGCTAAAGGAGCAGATGAGGAGACACCGAGAGAGCCTGAAAAGAGAAACCTAAGCTTCCTACCAGTTCCCACTCCGCTCTCCTGCACTGGAACACTGTACACTACTTGCGACCGAGTCCTTCGGTTGGAAATGTACCAGGCTTTCCCAAGCCACTAAGAAAAACAGAAGACACCTCCACAGAGAGCCAGAAGTTGGAAAGCAGTGGGGGAATCATGACCTCTAGTCTTTTTAGTCACATTCCCCACTATGCCCCTTCCCACTGACCACCTCAGCTCCACATAAATAATCTAAAACCACCTCACCCCAAATCCAATAAAAAGGAGTGCTTACAGACACAATAGACGCATGTGTTTTTTAGTTTTGTTTAAAAAAAAGTTCTGACAAATAAGGAAATGGGGGTTTAGAAGGGATGATGCAAAAGAGGGAAGGCATGGGGTGGGGTTGGAGGTTGTCAGGGGTAGGTGGCAGTAGTGTCTCCTTCACCCCCACACTTGGTATCATCTCTTGAAGAGGGACAGACTGTCACATTCCAGGAGAGGTGGACGAGTCCTCTATCGTGTCTGTTCAACTGAAGAGAAAATATGGCAGTTAGAATAAGACATGAAACAGAAAAAGTGAGGTTGGCAGAAATACACATACCCATACATGCAGATGTCTGTGTAGTGTCTGGGTCCAAAGGGCAGACTTAGGGGTGGGAAATTTGATGAGAAAAGATCCCACAAAAAGATCAATTAAACATCCCAACCTGGCAAGTGTCCATTATGTACTAGGGTTTTACATACATAATGGGATTTAAGACAAACACACTAAGGAACAAGGAGAATCACAAAGGTTGGAAGAGCCAATTGCTGTGATCAATACTCACTGTACGAGGAGATGTCTATCTCATCAGGCAGCTCACTGATATTGACCTCAAAGCGATCCTGCACATCATTGAGGATCTTGGCATCGTTCTCATCTGACACAAACGTGATTGCCAAACCCTTAGTGCCAAACCGGCCTGCTCTGGCCACCTGGAAGGAGACAGAAGGTAGGACTGGAAGACCCCAAAGAAAACATCGGAAAGGAGAGATAAAGATGTACACTGTGAGGATACAGAAAATAAAGTCAGTGGGAGAGGTCACCGAATGTCCTTGTGGGTGCGGGGCATACCCGGTGCAGGTAGGTGTCAGAATCTTCAGGCATGTCATAGTTAAAGGCAATGTTCACCCGTTCGATGTCCATGCCTCGGCCAAATAGATTGGTAGCCACAAGAATCCGTCGTTGAAAATCTTTAAACTGCTGATACCGAGAAAGCCTTTGTAAGAAAGAAAATTAGAAAAATGTTGAATCCCCTTGTCTCTTTTTTCAGTCTTTTTCTCCCAAGGACACACAAGCTCTTCCCCATGTCCAATGTACCTCTCCTCCTGGGGCATCCCACGATGGATGGCGATGGCTGGGAAGTTCTGCTCCACCAGGAGCTGGGCCAGGGCAATGCAGCGCTGCACAGACTTCACAAAGATCACCACCTGTGGGTGTGTAGGGATGTGGGTCCATGCATGTGTGAGATGTATGAAAAAGGAGTCTTCGGTAATTACTCTTCTAAAGGAACTCCTCTCAGTTCTTACCATGTATTTCCTCTTCTGCTATAAATATTAACCTTACCCTAATCCTGGACTGTTTTTAGTGCAAATAAGCCATGCAACAGATAAAGTGATGAAAACACTTCTCAATAAATAGTACAAAAACAGCCCTGGCTGGTGTGGCTCAGTGGATTGACTGCTGGCCTGCAAACCAAAGGGTCGCTGGTTTGATTCCCAGTCAGAGCACATGGGTGGGTTGTAGGCCAGGTCCCCAGCAGGGAGTGTGTAAGAGGCAACCACACATTGATGTTTCTCTCTTCCTTCCTTCCCATCTCTCTAAAAAGTAAATAAAATCTTAAAAAATAAATATATAAATAGTACAAAAACAAAGTTAAGAACCTAATAGAATGAAGGTATTTTGGGACTTTTATAACCTGACTAAAAAACCATTTAAGGATTTTATTGTTTTGAGGTTTATTACTTTATTTACTGAGAATATTTATTGACTACCTATCTGTGCTAGAAATGGAACAGAAAAGCAGTTCCCACCTTGCTCATTCTTGGCTCCAAGACATATTTTCATTTTAATAAACTTCACTTTAATACAATTTCTCTGCCATTCTCTCACATCACATATGTGGTTTTCTCAGTAACAGGGTACTGAATATAGATTTCTGCTCCTGTTGAGAGTGCGCTCATCCTCCTACTGGCCTTGAACAACTGACCTGGTTGAACTCAAGGACATCCAAAAGGTCAAAGAGCTTCCGGTTCTTCTCGTTGTCCTTCAGTTTCACATAGTACTGCTGCAACCCATGCAGCGTCAGCTTCGTCTCATCATCCACGAAGATCTCCATTGGCTGAGGGGGAGGGGGGAGGTAGGGGTAGGGAACGGGAGGGCAGAGCGGGGGGGTTAAACCTGGGGGGGTGGAGGAAGTTGATCTCCAATACACCCCATGGGGGGATGGGGAGAAGAGAAAAGACTGGTTTCTCATCCCACCCCCCAAAACACCCACATTTTAATATGCTCTCTTCCATCTTAGATCTAATGTCTTTCCTATCAGTGAAGTTCTAACACTGAAAACTATCATGAGAAAGGAACTTTGCATGGAGGAAAAGGAATACAGAAACCACCCAATGACAAGATGTCACTACCTCAAATGGAGGTGATGAAAGAAAAAACAGAAGCTTTTCAAAGGGAAAAATATGATCCAAACAACTGGGAAATGATGGGAAACACTGACTCGAGGTCAGAATAATTCCATCAGAGCAAGTATAATATGAGGGAAGGGGCACAGACTGCTCCATTTGAGTACTCTTTCAACTAGAGCAATCATATCCACGTTAAGATGGAATGCTAAAATAGATATAATCAAAATGCCATGAAAGCAGCAACAAAAATTATTCGAGATGAGTAGCACTTTGCCCTGGACCACAAGGGAATAGTTCTAGATGAGACTGGTCTGAGCTAAGAATCAGACCATCTGCAGTGTTACATGGAAGGTATCAATAAGTGATAACTAAGAAATTCAGAGCTGCAGATACGCAGTTATCTTTTTAAAAAACCAAAACAACAGAACCCTTGAAGGGAAGGAAGGTAGCATTAAAAAGAAATTGACACAAAACCCAACTTCAGAGCCCAAATTTCCTAGCACTCTTCACTAACTTGGGAACATAGTTAACATCAAGACTTAGGGTCCAAGACTTCAGGAAAGGATGTGTGTGTCACAAGGAGATAACCAGAAGCTGATCGAAGAAGGCAGGCTTTCCAAAAGGAAATTCCACAGCCACCTTCATATCTAAATGGTAGCCCCAACTCCAGTTACAGACAAGGAGCAGAGCAGGGAGGTAAACAACACGCTCCACTGCTTATATAATGGGCCACCTAGGCCCAATCCCTAGCCCACCTGGTTACAGTGGAGCACCTCACTTTACCTTTCCTATACCCCTCTGCCCTGAGTATGAAATAAAAGAAAACCTACCACCCCATTCAGGACACCCTTCCCCACCCCAATACATAAGGGAGAAACGAGGAGCACGGCACGCCTTGGGTTCAGGAAAAAAACCGGGAACGGAAAAAGAGGCTGGCTGGTCCTCAGCTTCCTGGTCAGGTTCCCCTGCGGCCTCCGCTGCCGCCATCCACCGCTGGGTGCCGTCCGAATTCTCCCGCCGCGCCACGAAGCTTGTCTCTGCTGCCAGCTCACATCAACCGAGGTTCCATGTGGGTGTGAGGTGTGCGAGGGAAGGAGTAGGGGATGGGGATTGAGGTGCCAAAGGCCCCCCACCCCTGGAGGTGGGGAGGGAGCGCATTCATTTGTGCTGTTTGCTCTTCTTTTAGACGTGCCCTGCCATCTGTCCCTCTCTTGCTCTCCTGCCACCGGGAGGTAATGAGTTTTGGGGAGCACAAGGCTCCTGTTGTATGCTCGATGTCACCTTGAGGGTGCGTGGCTGTAGGGGTTATGTAGGAGACGATGGGTAGGTGGTAGGGCAGAAAATCCTGCCCTCGCCCAAAAGGGAGAAGAGATTCAAAAATGCTGTTTTGAAAAAAAAAAAAAAGTCGAACACTACCCGCTCTCAAGTTAACCCGACCAAGTCTTCCGGAATTTCCCTGGCGCCCGCGCAGAACCTAACACTAGCTATTTCTGCCTCTGTTTGTCTCTTCAAGGAGTCGTCACTCTCAGACAGGCTCGTGCCCCCTTCTTGGCACTTGAAGGACAAGGGAGTCTGGAGGAAGAGGGCACGGACTGGGAGAAGGCAGTGGGCGGGGAGTGGAAGAAGAGAAGGTAGAAGGGTATTTACGTCTTGCATGAACTTGCGGCAGACTGGACGGATCTCTTTGCTCAAGGTAGCACTGAACATCATGACCTGCTTCTCATGGGGGGTCATGCGAAAAATTTCCTGGACATCCCGACGCATGTCTAGAGGAAAAAGGGAACAAAATCATAGGAGAAAAGCAGCTTGTGTCATAAACAAAGACTAGAGACAGGCTTCCCAATGAAGTCAAGACTGCTGGAAATAGGTAAACAAGAGTTAATTCAAGGAAAGATTTGCTTCAGGTCTCTCTCCACTCTATTTCTTCCACCCTCATGAACATCCATACTAATAATATAATAGAAAGAACAATGAATTTGCAATAAAGATTTGGGATCAGATTCCAGCTGTGTATTTTATCCAGGCAAGAAACATGATGAAACCCCAAAGCCCACAACTATAAAACAGGGATAGAGCTCACCATAGAGGCACCCAAGAATACACCCTTTGAAAAACACTTCACAAGTCCCTTCTCCCTACTGCTCTCTCCCCGAGCCCCAACTACCTACACACATTGCACACCTATTACATTCCAGCTCTCAGCGTCTACTCCATGTTTGCCCTGGATCACACTTTCCTATCCAGCACCAAGGCTGCTTAAAAAGCACAACGAAGACCAACCCAGGATAACAGACTGAGTAATGGGTAACAGACTGAGTTCGTCCTGGCCCTACAGTTCTCCTATAATAGATAAATATCATTTGGCTCCAAAAGGAAACTCCCAGATCACTAGCCCAGTCCCAAAACTGCCACTTACCGAGCTGTTCAAGCATCTTATCACATTCATCCAAGATAAAGTGTTTAATATGTTTGAGGTTGAGGCTCTTATTTCGAGCAAGGGCGAGAATGCGGCCAGGGGTCCCCACGACGATATGGGGGCAGTTCTTCTTCAGCACCTCTTCATCCTTCTTGATAGACAAACCACCAAAAAACACCGCAACCTGCCAACCCAGGAGAAAAGAGTGTCTCACAATGAAGCAATTGTGGGTCCTAGTAAAATATAATACCATAAATTGCTTTCTAGTTGGTGGGGTGGGGTGCGGCATCACTCAGGGGATAAGACAGACTATCGTGACCATAATTCCATAGTAAATCTAAAATCACTAATTGTGGGACACCCAGGTTTACAACAAAACATGAGGTACACAGCATCACCTATGAAGAATTCCTGCCAAAAATGTTTAATCAGTTTAGCTTTCAAATATAAACTTCAGTTTACAGGAAATACTGGGGAAAAAGTGCAAGCTAAACAACACCATAAAGGAGTAACCAGATGAATCCAGAGATAGGACATTTTGCAGAACTGGCCCAGCTTCTTTAAGTCACTGTAGCATAATTTTAAGCAGAAGAAAATGTCATGACAATTTGTATTTGATCTTGACACCAAGAACATTGTCACAATGTGATGAGCTGGACCTACAGAGGAGCAAGTACAATCCTAGCTCACCACAGTGCTCAGTAATAAATTATTTCCATAGTCATAACAATGGAAACTCTCTTCTGGCTTCCAAGTTTTAGAATCAACCTAGACAAGACTGCTGGGAGAAAGGACAGAAAGTAAACACTGATGACAGTAAAAATAGAGGTGTACATAAAGACACCTACGTGTGTGTATATATATTATAGCATTCAGATATATTTAGAAAATTAAAATTAATGTTTCAAGAAGAACAACACAAAGGAACTAAGTCAAAAAGGCCTATAAGTTGATAAAATTTGAGGAAACAGTGGCTAATGCTTAGTTTCAAAGAACAATTAGAACTTTAAAAAAAGTCAACAGTGATTATCTTAAGTAGAACAAGAGATGTAAGAACACAAAATTTTTTCATTATAAGGCCTTCCAAACTATAGAAGCATTTTTACCATGCAGGTATTGCTAGCACTACTTCAGTTTGTTTTTTAAATATAACAAGGAAAAATTGTAACAATCTGAACAAAGGTACTATTCTTCACACCCTTCTAGCCAGGATAGTAGGGAGCTATATACATCAAGTTTACATAATAGAGAACAACTTAAGCCAACTTTGTTGTGGCCCCCAGACATCTTTCCATTTTCTGCCACTTTAAAGATTCTCAGTCCTGAACAGTGTGGGTCAGTGGATTGAGTGCCAGTCTGCAAACTGAAAGGCCTCTAGTTCAATTCCCGATCAGGGCATGTGCCTGGATTCTGGGCGAAGTCCTCAGTTGGGGGCATGCTAGAGGCAACCACACGTGGAAGTTTCCCTCCCTTTCTTTCTCACTCCCTTCCCCTCTAAAAATAAATAAATCTTTTTTTTTTTTTTAATTCTCAAAATTCACATCACACTACAGCCATTTTGCAATTTCTGGCCTTCTCTTGCCATATATATACATATCCCTCAAATCTCAAACTGTCAAGCAAAGCACACTGAAATGATTCAAAGAGTCAGCATAAAGAAGCAATAAGCAGAAGGATGGTCCTGTGGTAAGCATCCTCTATAGCCCAATCACCCAGTCTCCTGCTACACAAGAGTATTTATTTATACATGTGCTAAAAACCAAGGAAAACTAAAGCTTCTCCAAAATTAAAACATAGCGTTTCTGAAATTATAATGCAAATTCAAGTAAGCCCTAGAATGTAAATCTCTTGTGTACACCAAAGTCTGTAAGAACTTACTATCAGATGTAACTGAGGTTCACATATAGGCATTTAACATCTGCGGAACATGAAGACTGCTGGTCCCTAAGCCTCTAATGCCTCCAACTCCCCATACCCTCACACTCCCAGGTCTCTTTACCTTGGCTTACCTTGACATTGGGCATGTATTTAGAAAAGCGCTCATACTCCTTGCTGATCTGAAAAGCCAGCTCCCGAGTGTGACACATCACCAGCACAGACACCTTGGGGGATAAACAGATGGAAAAATAGTATATCCCTTCCCTCTGGGGAAGTGACTATCACAAAAGCATACCTAGCAGAACATAACTTCAATTCTGAGGTATAAGTCACTAACCCCATGATTACTACAAAATATTCCCCATGGCCTCAAGAGTGACAGAAGTCATCTTAGCAACAAGCACTCACGGTTCTCCTCAATGCATCATGTAGTTAAGATAAAACACCCTGTTCACCCCTGGCCAGGTGGTTCAGTTGGTTGGAGCGTCATCCCAAACACCAAATTTTGCTTGGGTGTTCAACCCCCAGTCAGGGTACATTCGGGAGGCAGCCCATGTTTCTCTCACATCGATGTTTCCCTTTTTCTCTTTCTCTCTCTCTCCCACCACCCTCACTAAAATCAATAAACATATTCTCAGGTGAGAATCTTAAAAAATAAAAAAACACCCTGCCCAAACATTCCTAACCAAAATGCCCTCCCCAGTACTCTCCCCAACTGTACCTGCCCAGTAACTGGCTCCAGCTGCTGCAGTGTGGCCAGCACAAACACGGCCGTCTTTCCCATGCCTGACTTGGCCTGGCATAGGACATCCATTCCCAGAATGGCCTGAGGGATGCACTCATGCTGAACTAAAAGAAAAAAGATGAATCAGACCCTCCTAGTTCCTTCCAGCTTTAGCCTCCTCCAGCTCCAACCAACCCCTGCCACCAGTCCTAACAACCCATCCGCACCTACCAACAGCCCCCCTTTGAAGCTCCTGGCTCTGTCCTTATTTTCCCTCATCTTAAATAATCCATGATATTTGAGTGCCTGCCATAGGCCATTTCTCATACTTAGGTTGCCATGCTTTGGGTCATGTAACCCTACTGAACGAAGAACTTGGTACCTGACCCAGAAGCCAGCCACCTTTAGACCAGCCATAAAGGTTTCCAGAGACCACAGTTGGCCTGGCCCGAAAGAGGAAAACGACAGGTGTAGCCAGCTCCTCCTCAGAAACTTAGAATTACAAGTCAAAGTGATAAAATTAAAAACTAGCAGACAAAGAAAAAAACAGTCACCAGATGAACGGTAGTCCTCTAAGGTGTTTCTGAATCACCAGCAATTCCACACTATTATAAATAATAACACTATCCTATATAAAATTCTTCCACTGATAAAGTAGTTTCTGGTACTTCCTTGTTCTCTGGTCTATCCTAAGTATAAATCTGTGTCAACAGGAGACCATGAACACATCTGTTTCTAGGACCTTTACAGCGCCTAATGACTACTCTATGCCCAAGATGAAATTTACCTTCTGATGGATGCTCAAAGCCACAGTCAACAATGGCCCGGAGCAACTCTGGCTTGAGCAGGAAGTCCCGAAAGCCAGAGCTATGGATGGAGACATAGGAGCCCTTAACGTCCTTCTTGGCAGGGGCCTCAGTGCCATCTCCCCCTGCTGCTGTCTCCACCTCATCATCTTCATAGTCCAAGAGCTCATTGTCCACATCATTTTCTGCCATAACTGGGCAGCAGGCAGGTAAGAGGGAGGGGGTTTCTGAATGGGTTCACGTAGGGTAAGTGAAAACAAGGGAGGAAAGTGCGGGCTTAAGGAATAGAAGATACACTAGTTTGACAGAAGAGCTAGAAAAAAAAAAAGACATCAGTCACAAGCAGAGCCTTCAGCACCTCTTTTGCATCCTCCCCAGACCCCACTTTCCCTAAACTATGAAACCTTTACTTATCAACAGAAGTAACAAACACAAGACATAAAAGTAAAAGTAATACAGGGAACAGAAATAGTGGTTTCAAGGGAGGTAGCCAGGTCACAGGTTCCCAACAAGATTAGGATCAGAATAGGAGAAACCAGGAAGTTGGAAGGGGGAGACCAGCTTATAAACTCACCTGTAAGTAACAACATTAAGGAAAAAGAATAGGTAATGAAAAGCAAAATATGACGCGGTGGAGAGTGTAAATAAAATGAAGACAAGTCCTGAAAACCCTCAAAGAAAGACCCTTTCCCTATGACCGCAAACTGTCAACCCCTAAAGTAGCAGCCATCAGTCAAGGGTGATAGATCAACGTCATCACTGCGCAAAGCGCTCACTTGTCAAAACGAAAACATCATGTGGCTGCCCTTCACCTCCCACAGCTCAACAGCCCCCCACTCGGTGACCTCCACCTGGAGCCTAAGAAATCCCTATGTAATTAGTTAATGGCGGGAGTAGGGGTGAGAGAAATGGTTCCGCCGGAAGGAAAATGTCCATCTCTTCATCATACATGAACAAGGTAACAGCTGAGAGAATGACACTCGGCTTCAACTGAACCTTAACCAAGCAGCCTCACATCACCGCTGCGTCACTCCTCAGGTGAGACTTCTTTCCGAAAAACACACAATGACACCTCTCGGAAACATTTGGAAAGCGCTCCATATAAAGGTGAGCAAGTCGAGGTAAAAAACTCCAACTAGACCCACAGCGGGTTCCCTCTCCTCCTAGTCCCACCGCGGGCCGAGAGGACCCAAAAACCAAAAGGAACGTGAAAAGAGCCCCGCCCTCCACAAAATGTCCAGGAGAGAGGACGCCTAGCGCCGCCTCTCACCGTCGCTAGGGCCTCCAGGAAACAAGGGACGCACCGGAGGAGCCGAAAGCGAGGGAACACAATGGCGCCGAGGCCACCATCTTGAATTGAGCCTTTCTAGCTCCCCTACCCTCCCCCCCCGGAGCTCTTTGCTCTCGAAAGGGATGCGAGTGATGAAAATAACGACCAAACTAGGCTCCACAGACCAGGCTACAGCCTGTGGAAGGGGCTTCAGGAATCCATGCAATAGGATGGGTGCAGAGAAACGCAGATGGAAATGGATGGTACTGTAGGCCAAACCTTACCTGAGCAAGGCGAACGCATATGGCGGCAGCAACAGCAACGAAGGAGGCAACCTGCCTTCACTTCCGGCTCCCGGTTTCCCTCGACCCCGGCCTTCCGCCTTCTGGCTGCCAGGGGGCAGGCGCAAGGGGCGGGAAGAAGGACCTTCCACGGTTCTGTAGTTCCGCGCTCTACAGGGTTGCCTTCAGAAACTGCCTGTCTGAAATTTTTTTTTTTTTAATTCCTTTCTAACTCCTCCACTACTGTCAGTGACAAAAGGCATAAAGGAAACTAGCATCCCCTTCCACTGATACCTATTTTCTCTTGTCCTACTCTTCTCCACGCCCCTCATCTCTTTATATGTTCTTGCCAAGAAGGTCTTCTCTCTGGGCACCCCTCTGTGGCGAGGGATAAGGCTGGAGGGGCTGCGATTTCCCACGGGGTCCTAGGTCCGGTAGTCAAGGTGACCTGGGGGCGTCTGCGCTGGAGCTAGGGAAGGTCGACCCTCCGCTCAGGTGAGAGCGATGGGTGCTCGGGGGCCCTGCCCTTACCCTCTTCGCAACCATGGGGACCGCGTGGAATGGTATTTGCCCAAAGTAATGTTGGCCAGTGTAGCAGATACCCTAACGGGCCCTAAGTGGTGAGTGGGAGACGCGGTCCGGATTGAGGGTTACATAACATTTCAAAAGTATTGTTAATGCAAGCAGAATGTTTTTAGCTCCGTCCCCAATAGCCCCATTGTTCAGCCTGGAGTTTTTCTTCCTGAATGAAGCATTTGACACCTCTCCCCGCCCCCACCCTATCTTTGATATGCTATGGAAGTCAGACTTGTTGGCTGCAGGCTGCTTGACAAAAATGACAATAAACGTTTGGCTCATGTAACACTAAGGAGTGGATACCAGAATTCCCATTCTATTGACAAGCCCAGACTTAAAGAATAAAGCAACTTATGGAGAGTAATACGGCTAGTAAGGTGACAGCCAGGACGTAAACACCTCTTACTCTATTGTATCCTACCGCCCTGCTAAGGGAGCTGGTTAATAAATGCACTATGGATTACTTCATTAGTTCATGTCCTTCGGGAAGCAAGCTTGTTTTTTGTGGCCAACAGAAATGCAGTAAGTGATCCAAGGATGGTGTCATAGGACAGTTTTTTGAACATTAAGTATCAACTTACTCAACAGTATTTATCCCAAGTGCTATCCTAGGATCTGGGGACATAACAGTCAACAGCCCTGTCATCACACGGAGTTCACATAACAGGGGAGACAACACTCAAACACATAAATATGTCAAGTAGTAGTAAGTGCTTGAAGAAAAATAAAGCAAGGTGATAATGGAGAAAATATAATGGAATAAGCACTGCTAATAGAGTCACCTAAAATAGAGGCAGAGGCCACTGAGGAAGCAGGGCCTATGCACACCTTGTGCCTCAGTTCTCAGAGCTACTATAAAGTTGCTAAACTTGCTAAATTCAGTTCAAGGCTGAGTTATAAACATCTTGGAACAACTGCTGCCTGGACACATGGACCTTACCTGCTCCCTGTAGTTTTTGCTTCCTTCATTTGCATATTGGGACTTACCAATCCCTAGCCAGCAATTCTTTATTTGCATGAAAGAATTGCACTTTGTGGTTTTTGCCTTTATAAACCCTGCCTTTCTTTGTTTTCTCAGGGAGCGGTTTGAGTAGTTAAGTGATTCTGCACCTAGAGGAGTGGAAGTGCAGTCCTCTTGCACAAATAAATGCCTTTTGTTCTCATTATAGCCTGGGCCTCTTTGGTTAACGAAGGAGCAGAGTGCTTGTTCCTACAGCCCAGCTTTCCTCTACAGCTGCCATCTATAGTCCTCAGGTTCCCAAACCAGGAATCACATGTTTCTCAACTTTAGAGACATAATAACATATTATTTGCTATGTTTCTCCAACAAGTTTCAAAGGACAACCCTTTTGGGTGTTTGGGGCATATGAAAACAAAACACATGCGAGTGACTAAAAATGAGAAATGAAGCAAAAGATTTGCCCATAGCCCTGGCCAGGATGCTCATTTGTTTGGAGTGTTGTCCTGTTCACTGAAAGGTTTCAGGGTTCAATTCCCAGTCAGGGTACATACCTAGGTTGCAGGTTCAATCCCCGGTCGGGGTGAGTACAGGAGGCAATTGATCCATGTTTCTCTCTCCCTTTCTCTCTCTCTAAAATCAATAAATATTTCCTCAGGTGAGATTTGTTTTTTATTTTTTTTAAAAAGGATTTGGCCCTGGCTGCTGTGGCTTGGTGGACTGTGAACCAAAGGGTCGCCGGTATGATTCCCAGTCAGGGCACATGCCTGAGTTGCGGGCCAGGGACACAAGGGAGGCAAGCACACATTGATGTTTCTCTCCCTATCTTTCTCCTTCCCTTCCTTCTCTCTAAAAATAAATAAAATCTTTTTTTAAAAAAAGGATTTGCCCGTAGTCATTTTATTGACAGTTTTTATTGTTACAAAGGAAGTCCAAGCATACGTGGGGACACAGCATCACTTCAGATCTCAGGAACCAATGACCATCTGATGGGACTTTGGGGAAATAAGAGAGAAATCCAATAAAGAGAAAGACCAACTTAAGAGAGAAAAAAGAAAGCCTATGAAATGCCTCATCTTTCTGGAACTATGGTAGAGGGGCTAAATAAAATCATTTCATCTTTTTAGGGATCATAAGTTCTCTGGGAACAAAGAAAGGTGGGAAGAACCAATTCTTCAGAGAATTACTGGGTCACAGAATACATGAGTAAAATTAGAGAGCCACAGAGCGAGAAAACAGCTGTGCTTAGGTTTTGGCAGGTGGACAGGGTGGCAATAATATCACAGGGCTACCATTAATTGAATCACAGCTACTACATGCCAGAAACCATGCTAGGGTCTTTACAGAATGATTCCTAATCATTGCAGCAACCCTGGAAGGTAGGCATTGTTCCAGTCTAGCAGAAGAGGACAGTGATACTACAGGTTAAGTAGCTTGCCCTGGTTAAGCAGCCAACAAGTAGCAGGGGCAGAAGTGGGACCCAAGCCTGCGAGGCTTCTGGAGTCAGAATGTTTTCTACATCCTCCATTCTACAAATTTCACAGAGGGGTTGGGTGAGGATGACTTGGGAGTTTACAAGGCCCCAGTGAAGGTCAAAGAACAATAAGGAGATTCAGGTCTGAGCAGGATACCTGTTATTTCAGAGTTATTGGGTCCTGCCTCCTAGAATTTCTAGGATATGGAGAGTGGGATTAGGGTGGAAGGTGATTCTGATTTGGGGATTTCTTTGAGGGAGGAAACCACCAGGAAAGACAGGCCCCAGGATTTGTCCTAGGCAGCAATCTGGTAGTTGGGGTGGACCTGGGGCCTGACATCGAAGACCATGCCAAGAAGCTGGGCCAGGACACGTTCTCGGTTTTTCTGCTGGGAGCTCTGCATGACCTGCACCTGGCGCCTTGTAGCCTGCTCCACTTCGGCGGACAGGTTCCCCTGAGAGCCCATGGCCTGGTGGGGGGTGGGGGGGGGTAGGGAAGGAGTAGAAGAGAGAAAGGAAGAAACACAAAGAAGGGTCCAGGCATGTGGAAGGAAAGATCCTGGAGGAAGGCCAGGAAGAAAGGCCCTCTCCAAAAACCACATCCCACAGAAATACCCAGAGACCAAAGAAAGCAACACAGTCCCCTTTCCTCCAAGACCTGACATGTAACTTCATCCTAAAACAGACTGTACAATCCCCACCTTACCACCCATGACCACTAAAATCTGCCCTCCACCCCAAATGTCACCATACTCCACAGACTCACAATTCCCCCCACAATCTGTACAAGTTCTTCAAACATCCAGATTCTGTTGCATAAACAAAGCTTGACCAATGTCATGGTCCCCACCAGGATCCCCTTCTGTCCTTTACCACCTTATTTTCTTGTAGAATCACCTTGTACACACCCCACCAACTTACACCCCAGGGTGCCTTCCCAATTCTCCTCAGACTCACCGCCTGCTGCTTGCTCTGGAATTCCTGCTCTCGCTCTCGTCGGTATTGCTCTACTTCCATCTGTGCCTCCTCCTTTGCCTGCTTCAGACGCCTGGCCTTTCCTGGAAGCCAAAGAAAGGACAGGATCAGGATGAGCCTTACACAAAATGTGATAGTAGAGGGTCAGTCCTTTCCAGGAAGTTATTCTGCCTTCTCTCAGCCAACCAGGTGCTAGATTCTGACACTCACCCATTTCTTCCCTCCTAATCAATCACCCCAGCCCCCAGCCCTCCCCCCACCCAACCCCATCAGGCTTGGGTTTTCCTAAGGACTCAAATGTTTGCTGTCAAGCCATCCCCAATTTTCTTTCCAGATCCCTAGAGGAGGGAAAAGACTCACTCTTTCTGGCATCTGCCACCTTCTCAGCCGCTCGTTTCTCTGCTTGCAGGAGTTGCTGGATACCCTGGGATTGGCTGGCCATTTCTGTCGTTATGGCAGATTCTGTTTAGGATGCTACCAAGGTACCAAATGGCTCCCACCCCACCCTCCACTGCCTACTTCTCCTCTTCCAGCTCGTTGCTGCAGTCCTCCACTACCCCTGGGTCTTAGTGCTCCCTTTTTCGCTCAGCCTCCTACACCGGCAGTCTCCCCCAAACTGATCTCCCAATGGTGGCAGGTCTTCCTCTCCCACCTCACTCTGGCAGTACCCAGAAGGAACGCTCGGGGGCAGCAGGGACCAGACCCAA
Organism: Macrotus californicus; assembly: GCA_007922815.1. Taxonomy (NCBI): domain Eukaryota; kingdom Metazoa; phylum Chordata; class Mammalia; order Chiroptera; family Phyllostomidae; genus Macrotus; species Macrotus californicus. The sequence continues at coordinate 27,765 of VMDR010002995.1, read as the reverse complement.
AGCTGCCCAATACATCACAACAAGCGCAAAGCTTTCCCAGTAGGAAGATCTAGGAATGGAGGCCGAGACGGAGAGGAGACTATTTGGGAGAGAAGGCAAAGAGGAGTTTAGAATGGGGTGAAAAGGTAAGGAAGTCACCATGCGTGGAGCATTGGAAAAAGAATACGCTGAACTTCTCTGAGTTCTTTCAACGTCTTTTCCCCTTTTTTTCTCCCTCCCTCTCGTTTCTCTCTTCTCCTAAATCTTTCCCAAATCCAAATTGCTGCATCCATCCCACTTGCCTTATCCTACAATTGTTATGTTTTTCCATGCCTGTGTTTTTCCCTGTTTTTCATCTGTCCCTGTTCTTGGCCTTACTGTGTATTCTTGCTTTTTCATTTTCACTGTGATTTTTTTTTTTTTAAGATTTTAATTTATCTTTAGAGAGAGGGGATGGGAGAGAAACATCAATGTGTTGTTGTCTCTTGTGCGCCCCCTACTGGGGACCTGGCCCACAACCCAGGCATGTGCCCTGATTGGGAATGGAAACAGCCACCCTTTGGGTTGGGAGGCTGGCACTCAATCCACTGAGATGCACCAGCTGGGGTACACAGTAATTTTTTATTCAGTCCTTATCTCCCCTGTTTTCTCGCCTTCTCTTCCCATCTTTTCGTCTACCACTGAACCACTCCTCTCTCCTCCCAGTTTGGGGGAAGCAGGGATAAACCTCCAAAACACCCTCCTTTATCATTGCCCTTGCCTCTCTGCTCCTTTTTCTCGCCTATCCTCCAGTCTCCCGGTTTCAGGAGGACCCTTTATCTTAACCCTAGTTTCCCCCCGGAGGCCAGACAGATGAAACACACTTTCCCGCCCCCACCACTGCGCCTCCTTGGGAATAACAACATCCGGTAACATGCTTTAAGTCACTTCCGCCCTTTACCTGCGTCTCAGCTGCTCCACTTCTGCCTAGAGTGTCTCTACCTTCCCACCAGGCCGCGTCCGAGCGTTTCAAACATAGGTCTCGGACCTCCAGCTCTGGGAGTACTTAGGAGAGCGGCGGCGGGCGGGGGGATGGGCAGGTCTGATGAGTAACCCCACCCCCCAGGTCACAGGGAGAAGCCGGTATATCAGGCAGCCGGGTACATTATATTCAATTTCTAGCTCTTTATTTGAAATTATAACTTTTTAACTCAAATTTCTGTTGATAAAAACTTCCCCCGTCAGTGTCAATTCGACTTTTTCAATGAGCTGCAAAGTCATAATTTGTCCTTTCTCAATTTTACATGAAAAAATTAAATCTTTGACCCCAGCCCCTTTAAAATTTTTCAAACTTATCACCTCGTAAGGGATGCGTGTTGGAACAGTCGTCATCGCTTGCTGAAGATGTAAAAATCAGGTACCAAAGGGAGGGAAAGACAGAAGGAGAAGGGACGGGCCCGCCAAGGCTGCGGTCCCACGATGCCTTTTACTTTCTCAGCGCAAGAGTTTCACGGCCTCCGCTTCCTGCCGCCGGCGCTCTGCGTCGTTTCCGTCGGTACTTGCATGCAGGTCGGCTAGTGTCGGCCCAGGTCCTCGTCCAGCGACACCCACCCAGGCCTTGATGTAGATGCTGGGCCCCAAGTGCAGCGGGCCTATGCCCGCCATGCCGTCTCTGCACTGTGCCTGCTTCTTCGGCTCCGGACTGACCCCGCCCACCAGGACTGCCACTGAAACAAGGAGCTGTAGGCTGCTGCTCTCCTGGGCTCTGGTGGTGAGTCCACCTGTGGGGAACGAGGTCCTGAGCAACTGACCGGATCTGAGATGAAGGCCAGCAGTTGAAAAAAGCTAGTTTTTTGGTCGTAGGACTTAGAGAGGTATTTGACAGAGTTGGCACGTGGCTATCACCTGTGCCATTACAATGCTGAGCCACTATTGTCCGAAGAGCCCATCATTCCCCAAAGAGCAACTGTTCAAATTTCACATCTTTCTAAATTAGTAGACACTTTGTCTTTTGAGGGGTTGTTTGCCTATAGTGCAAAAAGTAGCATAGAGGGTAGGCTCTGGAGTTAGATTGCCTGGGTTCAAATCCCAGCTCAACACAAACTTCGCTGAGGCTTAGTTTGCCTTGTCCAAAATTAAATAATAACAACTCTTGCCATGTGGCCAGCACTTCTCACAAAGTAACTCTTTTAATCAAAGTAACTTGTTTAATCCTCACAACAATCCTGTGAGGTAATAAGTACTAATATTTCCCATACAGCAACACAAAGAAGTTAGGTAATTTGCCAAAGTGGTAGAGCAGGGATTGTAACCCCGGCAGGCCAGCAAGAGTATGATGCTGTGTGATACGTTACAGAATCACACGGTAATAGTGCCTGTGTTCATAGACCCCTGCTGGGGTAAGTGTTTTGAGAACCAACTGAAACAGTACACGTGATAAGCACTCAGTTGATACTGGCCATACTGTTCCTCTTGTTATCACCAGATCCATACTCCCTTACCCACAGTGCTGTAACTCAAACACACTCTGAGAAACAAACATTTTTTATTAGTCTGCCACGAAACTCATTTGGTGGCAAAACCTAACCTGAACTAATGATTCGTTTTTATTGTACTGATGTCAATATCCAGGCCTTTTGCTGCAAACATTCATGTGTCTGGTTCCTGGGGCTGCCCAGGCCCTTCTGGGCTACCTAATACACAGTGTGTGTACTTTCAGATCAGCTCTATCGAATCCCAAAAATGGAGACCTGAAAAACCTTTGACACTCCAGTTTCCTGTGGGGGCCTGTTGGTACTGTAGTGGCAGTGGAGACAGCTCGGTAGGGGTATAACCCTCCTTAGGAAAAGGAAAGGTGAAACTCTCATTTCCTGTCTGGGGATTTTCCTTCTAGAGTAAGAGCATTTGAGGAGAACCTCTAGGTTGGGATGAACAACCCTCATTTAATTTGATTGCTGCTATTACCATACCCCAGCTCCCCAAGTATAGGAACCCACTCCCTTCCCCAGTATCTGCCTTATAGTAAAAAGGAAAAAAAATCCCCTTTAATTCCCCTTAACATAAGAGAGATAGGCTGGCACATTGGGATTTTCTTAACTTAAAAACAAAGGGAGTAGGTTTATAAAGTGCAGGAAGCTAGCCAAACTGGCATTGTAGGTGGTAAGAACTGAGCACCCTGAGGCAGGCCGGAGACCTCATCCAAGTCGCAGGCCTGCCACTGCAGGCTGTGTGACTGGGACAGGCAGCTCACCCTCTGTGAGCCTGATTTGCCTCTAAGATGCAGGCTGTGAGAATAAGAGAGGCAAGAACCTGGTGCAGTTTGGCACTAACTAGATGAGAAGCAGTGTTCTTTTTATTCTGACATTATTCAGTTAAGGCTATTTGAATAATAAAAATATCCCTCACTGTATGGTAAGTGCTTCCTTCCTTGTATTAAATTCTCAGAAGCCTAAATATTAATATTATTATCTCACGCTGTCCGTCCTCTAAGGCCTTACTTTCTCCTGGTCCTGGCCAGCCCTGCCACCAGGGGGCCTTCTAACTCCTAAGTCAAAAGATCCATCTCATTCAGTTGCCACCTGCTTTAGAAACCACTGTGCCTTTAATCGCAATTTTTTTTTTTTAACTGATGAAATGATCTAGGATCCCCTGAAGAGACAGCATGCCCCTCAGCTCCCACGTTAGGCCTGAGGGATTTGCTTGTTCTTGCTGGGTTGGCTGTGCTGAGTTGTCATGTCATACCCAGGGAGATGCTGGTGAATGGCCTCTACCTTTGGGCTTTTGGTAACTTCTCTTTGGACCCATCACCTCAGAGGAAAGTTGTCTCAGCTGTCAGAGACCCCTTTATAAACACATCTTCAACAATAACCATTCTCTACATACAAAAAGAATTAGCAAACACTGAAAAACAGGGTCATTTTCTCACAGTCTTTACAAAAACAATAAAATCCAACGCCAACCTGATAAATGGATATAGATTTATAGATACAGATCTTTTTTAATGTGACATTCAATGCACTTCTGCTATGTTGGCAGCACAGTAGCCAATATTCGCCATCCATCACCCACTTTGATCCTCACAGCAGAAGTAGACTGTGGCCCTCTTTTACAGGTGGCTGAGCCATCCAGTCTATGTTCCATTCGCCCTTCCAGCCTTACCTCCCACAGCACACCCTCAAGCCCACAGCTCCAGCTACATGGGTCTGTGTTCAGTGACCCCCCCCCCCCAGCATGTTTTTCACAAGCCTATCTGTCTCTTGCTCATTGCCTTCCCATCCACTGATTTCCACTTTGCTAAGTTATCTTACCTTCCCAGCCCAACATAAGCCACATCTCCTGGAAGCCCTCTCTGACCATCCTGCCCACTGTTACCTTTTCTTCTGCACCTGCCTCAGTCAGTTGTCCTCAATATAAATTTCTGATATTGGTGGGGTTTTTGAGTGACTTGTGCCAGTTAGTGTGAACTTTGCTTTAAGGTAGAATTCATCTCATTATGGGAAGGGGAAGAGCAGTCTTTCATCACTAAGACAAAGTCCATTTATACTCCAGAAAATTTTGTTCATATTTATTTTTCCCAATATAAAAGTACATTGGAAAAAGTTGATCTGTCCTGCTAAATTGATGATAAAGTTGGCATTTCAAATCACAGAGGGAGGTGAAAAATAGAGTCCTTCCTCACCTACCTTAAAAGTAAATTACAGCAGGTTAAACGCCTAAATACCACAGGAAGGGTACATACCAAATTCATGGGAGCAATTCCTTTGGGGGCAATAAAACTTAGAAGGCAGCATCAAAGAAAACTTTAGCTTACCTATAATGGCCTTAATTCTTTTAAATAAAATGGTGTTGCCCTGGCTGGTGTGGCTCAGTGGATTGAGTGCCGGCCTGTGAACCAAAAGGTCTCTGGTTCGATTCCCAGTCAGGGCACATGCCTGGGTTGTGGGCCAGGTCCCCAGTAGGAAGCGTGCAAGAGGCAACTGATCGATGTATCTTTCACACATGGATGTTTCTCTCCTTGTCTTTCTCTCTCCCTCCCCCTCTCTCTAAAAATAAATAAACTTTTTTAAAAAAATAAATGAAATGAAATAAAGTGGTGTTGCAAAAATGACAATATGTTAACCTACCCTGTGGTAGGAATAGTGGTATTTATTGTACTAGACTTTGTACTCTTTAAACTTTTTAAATTTCCCCCCAAAAAATAAATATGGTAGAAAAAACACACAGGAATAGTTTTATAATCTTGGAGTGGAGAAAACCTTCCTAAGAATGAAATAAAGTCAAAAGCTATAAATATAGATTTAACTACATTAAATTTTTTAAAAAATTTTTATTGATTTCAGAGAGGGAGGAAGGAAAGGGAGAAAAACATCAATTTGTTGTTCCACTTATTTATGCATACATTGGTTGATTCTTGAATGTGCCCTGACGGGATCGAACCCACAACCTTAGCATATCATACATAAAAATTTTTTTAATGGAGAAAATATTTACATTATATGAAACAGACATACAGGGTTGATGTCTAAAGTATATGTGAACAAGTCATTCACAAAAGAAACAAAAAAGCATATGAAAAAGAAAATTTCATAATTAGAATCAATTTTTAATTTGTCAGATGGGCAAAATTGAAAGGTTGATGAGATTCAGTTTGGTAAAGGATGATGCAGGCACTCATTTTCTTGGTAAGGGTGTACGTTGGCACAAACTTGAGGGCAGTTTGGCAAACTCGCGCACGTTCTTTACTCAGAAATTCCACTTCCGAGAATTTACCCCGCAGTAATACCGTAAGGAGTCCACAGAGACATGTGTATGAGGCTGAACAGTTTTGGAAACAAGCCTATAAATTGGGGGTGGGAGATGTTTGTTTCATGTACAGTGGAACCCTGTATAGTCATAAAAAAGAGTGAGATCGACTATGTTTACTCTTGTGGAAAAATATAAATGAGGTGTTAAGTGAAAAAAGTAACTTGCCAAACAATGCATATAGTGTGGTTACATGTCTCTGAAAAAAAATTGTCATATGTATACATTTATATACACCAAGACAGGATTGGAAGGAACCACAGCAAACTCTTAAGAGTGATTAAATTTATTCGTAATTCTTTAAAAAACACAAAAACAAAAAAAAACAGTACTCTGACTGGTGTGGCTCAGTTGGTTGGAGCATCATCCTGTAAACCATCAGGTCAAGGCTTTGATTCCCAGTCGGGGCACATACCTAGATTGCAGGTTCGGTCCCCAGTCAGGATGTGTACAATTTCTCTTCCTTTCTGTCTCTCTACTATCCCCTCTCTCTAAAAATAAAAAATAAAGAAGCACGTCCTCGAGTGAGGATAAAATAATAAATGAGAGGAAATTTTTACATCAGTTATATCCCTTTCACATTAAAATATCAGTAAATAAGATGAGGGAAACCACCCACAGGCCTGCCACCCAGAGACTAGAATCTATACATATCCAGTCTGCGTTCTTCAGTCATAGCATTCGGTCTCTTTTTCACACAGTTATAATCAGATCCCATGTACAGTTTTGTAGCCAGCTTATTTCCACACAGAGACATCATTCTTAGTACCTATATAATACCCTGTATCACATTTTACTTATGTTTTATAGTTGGAAGCCTTAAAACCTATGAACTTAAAAACATCCGTGCAAGACTGAGCGTGTGCCCACTCACACCTTCCATGAACCCTGGGAGGGAGTAAGCAGTTGAAAGATGGGACTAGTGACTTGCTGGGTGGGACAAGTGACAGATCACATCAGTACTAAAGAGAAGTATCCCCCATCCCGATGTGGTTTGGATGCATGGCACTCAAGTGTGCCAGAAGATGGGTGGGAGCAATGTGCCTTGGCCAGCCAAGACTGGGCCCATTTCTGTCTCCTACCTTCCTGGCAGTGACAACACAGCCCTTCTCCTGTCCCATCCTTTTCCTAGATAGCCAGTACTTCCTAGTACCACAAAAGATTTAAGGACCTCCAGCCCTAGGGAGAGCAAGTAGGTCTACAGGAAGAGAGGGTGCCTCACTCACTTTCCTCTGTCCCAAGAGTAGAAGAGGTGCTTGGTGGCCTTAGTGGCCTTGGCAGGTGGGCCTGGCCAGGAGTAAGGTCCTGCATTGGCAGTGAAGTGAACAGCACAGCCCTCAGCTGCCCTATACTGGAGCAGATGCAGTGAGGTCAGGGCACAGGAAGGGAGAGCTCAGCAATAGCAGTCTCTTCCGTGTTCCCCCAGCCTCTTATCAGACAGCCCCTGGGAGGGACCCTCTGTCTCAGTCCCTTCCCTCCTGCCCCCCAACCTGCCCTTAGGCCAGCAGTCATTTGGAAAGAGCTTGCTCTGCTGCTGGGAGCTTTTCTATGGTTCACCTCATTGCCAGTCTGGACTCTCTACCTCCCCACTCCCCTCTCAGCATGGCCTGGGAAAGGCTGGCTGAGGGAAACTCCCCTAAAAACAATTATTTTATGCAGTTATTGAAAAGTGATATAAAAAGATACTTATTATATATCTGTATATTTATAATGGTGCAGAATGGAATGTTCAGATATTTTACCATCTGAATTATAATGTGGGATGACAAACACAATAAGAGGTAGAAAGTGACCGTATTTTCCAAGCCAAAAATGGAATACATGGAGGCTTTTGACATTGTCCTTGGGTGGCTGAAGGCAGGCTGGAAAATGTCATTTGGTATAGTAGAACCCCTAGGAAACCAAAATAGTTTGTGGGGACACAGGTCAGAATATGTTAAACTACCACACTTATTATACATGTGGTAAACTGTGAGTAAATAATTTGATCCAGAAGGGTATGAGTGCCCAGCAGGATCCCAGATGGTGCCCCGCCAAGGAGCGGGAGCCCCAGCTAACTCCTCTCACTGCTCTGCCTACACAGACTTCTTCCTGCCACTACCGAACCACTGTCCATCTGCCATGGGAATAAAGAATAAGGATGGAGAGACCTCTGGGCAAATTCTGGTCTGGGCCCCGCCCTGGGATTCTGCTAAAGAGGAGGAAGAAGACAAGGCATCCAGGGAGCACAATGAAGGTAGAAGCTGCAGGGAGAGCTAGAGGACCAGTGGAACAACAGGAGGTCTTTGTGCCACGTGAAGGTGAGGAGCCCTTTCCCACCCACAGCTGCCTTTCCCTGGAGGCTGCTTTACCTATACGCCCTCCCTCTGTCCCACCCCGCTTCTCTTGCCCCGTGACCTTCTCACAGACTCTTCCTAACCACTCCCATCCCACCCTCCTAAACACAGGACACTTCCCAAGAGGCCCAGGAACCCAAGTCCTTCTCAACCTGGACAAATCACCTGGCCTGGGAAAATGCCCAGAAGTGCCAGCAGCAGCTGCAGCAGCATGAGGCAGAGGGAGCCTGCAGACCCCCACAGGCTGAGGGCTCCAGTCTCAGCTGGTGGCAACAGGAGAAGGAGCAGTGGCTCTTCCGGGAGCGAGCCAGAGCCAAGGAGGAAGAACTGTGTGAGAGCCAAGCCAGAGTCAGGCCAGAGCTGCAGGCTCTCAGGGACCCAGGGCCCAGGGCTGAACACCCCACAGAGCAGGGAGCACCAGCCTCTGGCACTACGAAGATGTGCTCTGGCCCCACCCTGGGGGAGGAGACCTAGAGGCCATGGCTGCAGTCCTGGTGGCCAGGGCCCGCCCCCCTTGGAGGAGCAGGTGGCTCTGAGGATCCAGCACATTCACTGGCACCCTGACCACTTCCTGCAGTGATTATGGAGCCAGATTGAGACCTGGGAGCTGTGATAGCCCTTTCTCAGGCCCTGAATTATTATTCAGAGGCCCTCAAATGACCTCAGGAAAACAGGGAGAAACTGCAGGGAATGCAGCCTTAGGGGCAGGGTGGCAGGAGGGGCACAGTCAGAGATAGGAATGATGAGGGCCAGGCAGATGCTGCGCAGCAGAGGATGTGAGGTGGGAGCAAAACGGGTAATGAGTGGGGGTGGGGAGAACAGGCCACCACCACTGCTCCTTGACTCTGCCATTTCCTAATAAGACCTGGTTCACATCTCACTCCTGGTGTCTCCTCTGCCTTTTTCCATTGCTGTGGTTTTCATCACCCATGACATCTCCTTTCCCGCCCGCCAGCCAAAACCCACAGCTCCCACACACCTGTGACATGCATGCACGCACTGACATGTGCCCTCAGCTGGCGACAAGAAACCTCCTGCTTGCCCGCCCGTAAGGCTGGTCCTGAGAAGGCCCAGTTTGCCCTCCATTGTGACTCCCTGCACTGGGCTCCCCTCTACAATCAGCCACTGGAGAAAGAGATGTGAAGAGAGGCCAAAAAAAAAAAAGGAACAAACCCAGTTTCCCTCCCCTCCCCAGCCAGAACCACATCCTCCTCCCCACTAACCCCACCCCCCCACCCCCACCAGCATAGACAGGGCTTTCCCTTTGCTGAGTCACTGAATGGTCCAAGTTGGGGGCAGCCAGAGCTGGGGGACCTAAGGAGGGTTGTAGGAGGTCAGAGGACAGCAGCAGGATGGATGGAGGAAGAGCTCTGTGGGGGAGTGGAATTTCGGTTGCTAAAATTAGAAACAGGGGAAGCAGGCGGAAAGAGCCAAATTATGTAACCTGGGTTGTCTGCTCTTGGGCAACAAGGAATCCAACCCGAGGCCATCTCTCCCCTCTAGTTCACTCCTATTTCTCCTCCAGGCCCTGAGGAAAGAGTGAAGTAAAATGGACTCACTGTAGTCAAGCTGCTAAAAACTAACGTCAGGTAGGTTGAGGCCCAAGGAAGTGATTCTATTCTCATTTTAACTAGCCTAGGAACTTAAACTTCTGAATTTTCCAGTCCTGCCTCAATGCCTGGGCACACATCTGACCTCCCGATAACCCTCTGATTGCCCCTGAAGGACTCACATACACATTCACCTGGCATCCGTCATCCAGACCACCTGACATCTGGTGGATAACTTTCCTGGACCAGTCCTTAAATGCATGACTGATAATTCTCAAGGATACACTTTTTACTATAAGAACCCTTAACTTTTCTTTTTTCTTTAAAAACATTTCTGGGTTTTTGCCTAGTTACGTTTCCAGTTTGCAAAACCTTGAATAAATCTTTATCATTTATTTCTAGCCAAAGTCTCCAAACACTTTTTGAGGGATTTTTTGACAGCCTCAGTTCTCAACTCCCTCCATCCAGCTTTCACCCCCATCCCAAGTTTGGGTTTTATCTCAGGGCGGGCAGGCAAGGCCTTCTAGATGAACATCTTTTCCTGGGGCTGAAAAAAAAAAAAAAGGTCCTGAGGGATGAAGGGAGAAGGTCTAGAACTCACAGAGAACTAAGGGCACCATCCCTCCCACTGTTCATGCTCAGTTCCCGCCCCTGGTCCCTGCACTGGGATAGGAAGTTGTAGACAGTACCAGACCCACTGCCAGCCCCCGGGGCCCAGCAGCAAACTTGGGGAAGAGAAAGGGCCGGACTGGGTACGGGCATGAGCGGGCGTGTGCGGTCTACACTTGTCCACATCAGAGAAGCTTACGAATCAGAAATTATTTTTCAGGTTGGATCCCTGGTCTACACAGGAGGAGCCCAAGGGTAGAGGGCTTTGGAGGATGTGGAGGGGCAGCCTGCCTCGGGAATGTGGCTCGGGAACATGGGGTGAGCATAAAACCGTTGGAGAGAACAGAGCCAAGGAGGCCCAAGGCCTCTGAGGGACTAGCCAGGTGTTCCGGGAGCAGAAGGAGGAAGGGCTGGTGAGAAAGAGCCTGTGAGAGGAAGCTGCTGTGATTCAGAGAAGAGACTTTGAGCTGTGAGCAACCCAGGCGTCCGGTTCCTTTCACAGGCCGGAGATTTCGGAAGTGGCATGCAAAGAGCTCAGGTTTGGTGGGGGGGGGGGGGTGGCTAGGATCCAAAGCTGGAGGTTGACAGGTAAACAGCAGAAAACTTTGGTGTCCAACTTTGCTCCTCCATCCAGGTTTTTCTCTGGTTTTTCAGCACATCATTAACCATTTGCTAGAGTTACATAAAACCATAGCAAAATAAGCCTGATACCTGGCCCCCCAGACCTCCCTGTTTTCAGTGTTTCTCCCTGATGTCTGGCCCCCGAGTCCTGTTGGGGGTTCCCCTAAGATGAGGGCTGTTCACTTTCTCTGACCACACGGTTTCCGCTTCTGTGTCTCTTTTTCCTAGGCTGATAAAAATACTGAGCCCTAGAGGCCCTGGCTTCCTCTGACCCCCTGGGGCCAGGCAGCAGGCATCCTGTCCACCACAGTGGGGGCAGGGAGGGGGCCCAGGGAACCCCAAGGGGTGACTCAGTGCCTACCATGAAACACTGGGGAGGTGGAAGAGTGCATGTCCTCTCTAGAGTTGGAGCGAGGAATCGGTTCTCAGTGGAGGGCGCCGTGGGTTTCAATTAGAGAAATAGAATTGGGAATGAGACTGGTAAGACTGAAGGACTGTTTGGGAATTGGGGTCGAGGCAGGTCTGGGTTAAGTCAGGAAAAGGACCCAGAGGGACTCTATTCAGTACAGTTCAACCCAGCATCAAGTAGCCCAGAGATAAGTTCAAACTCTGCTTCAACTTTCCAGTCCCATAGGGGAGGCATGGTGAGTAAAGGGTCTAGTGAGGTATGGTGGGTACAGAAGAGAGGCCTCTGAGGCAGAGAGGGCATGATAGCTTGCACTGACCAATGGGGAGAATTTCTGTGGGCAGAGGTAGAAGGGCTCTGTGAGTAAAGGAAATGACTTGAGCAGAGGAGGGAGTCAGAAAAACAGTACATTGAGGAAAAGCGTATCCTGAGGTGGACAAAGCATAGGTGTGAGTGAGCAGGTATTGGAGGGACAGGATTCAGGCTGTGTGATGTGTGATGGCACTGTGACCACTGTGCCGGAGACCGCTACAGGCACAGACTCCGAGGGAAGAAGACAACAGTGTTTGGCGAGGGAAGAAGACAACAGTGTTTGGAACGGTGTTTGGAACCAACGGTGTTTGGTACTATGTGTGACCATGGCAGGTCCCTTTCTTAACATCAGTAATTCTGCCAACAGCTGTCCAGAAGTGCGGGGGTGAGTCTCCATTATACAAATGAGGAAACCAAGGCTCATCCATGTCCTGTTACTTGCTTAGGGCCACACAGCTAAAGAGTAATGGAATCATTAAACTCCTCTTACTCTATCTAAGATTCGTGTGTACTTACTGCATAAGTCTCAATAACTCCAATTGGCATTAAAAGAGGAAACAGATTTTATAAACTTCAAGAGGGTAAGTCAAGACATGGCAGCTGATTGGTGGTGGGAGTGAGAGAAGAGGAGTCAGATGACTCCCAAGTTTTCAGCCAAAGGGATTCGAAAGGGCAAGCTGTCCTAAGCCAAGGAGATGCATGGCCCAGGGGAAGGTAAGGAGTTAATTTCAGATATCCAATCAGTAAATTTGTACTCAGCAGTTGACAGAAGCAAGGTGCTCTGCTAGACAATGAATATAAGTGAAATAAAGTCACTGGCCTCAGCACACACAGTCTACCTAAACAAACACTACACACGCATAAACAGGACAACTGCACATAATAATGGAGGCCACATCTGCTTAGAGCAGCAATTTTCAACCTTTCTCATCTCATGGCACCCAAACTTAAAATTCTGCAGTACACAAAAGATGTATATAATTTTGATTCATTCATGCTGGAGGGCTGTTGTTTTGGGTGTTGTCATTTTTTAAGTTGACAATCTAAGGGAAAAGAGGTCAGTGCCCCTCACTAAATAGTCAGGTATTGCATGTTTTAAAAATTATTGCAGCACACCAGTTGAAAATCGCTGGCTTAGAATAATAAAGTGCTCACAGAAGGCCCACGGAGCCAAAGGTGCTAGCGTGCCAGTGTGGAGCTCAAGAGGGACATTTGGGCTGGAAGAACAGATTGGGCATTACTCCTCTCCCAATGAAGGTTGAACCTCTGAGTAGACAGGATTTCCAAAAGAGAAGGTGACCGGATGAGCCCTGAGGGTGAAAAAAGGAAGACCCAGTGAAGGAGCGAGATCAGGGGGCAGTCAGATAAGTAGGGCAAGGAAGCATGATGCCAAGCAGAGGCCATGTCTGATGCTTCAAAGTCATCAAGTAGGTGAGGGTTGAAAAGATCCTTGAGGTTCAGGAACTAGATGATTACAAATTTCGAGAAAGTAGTTTCCACTTACCAGAGGGACAGAAATCACTTTACATAAGATGAGGAATGAGTGGGAGGTGAGGAAAGGGAGGTGGTGGGTACAAAGTCATAGAATGGTGAATACAGAAGAAACTAAGAATTGTCTCTAGTTCAACCCACAAATTTTACAGATGAGGAAAATTTTACCAGTTCCTAAAAAAGTGGTTAAAAGGGGTTAGTCTTAAGACAGCACACAGAAAAGGAAGGTGAGAGATGGAGTAGATATTTGAGGGAGAAAGTAAGGATTTTTTATTCTCAAGGAAAAACCTTCATCTGTAAAATGAAGGGGAGGAGCATGAAGAGAGAAAGTACTGAAAACATAAGAAAGAGGAAAGAGGATACAATAAAGACACAGGAAATGGGATACAGAGTACAAAGGAAAGAGCACTTCCCTGAGTCAAGAAGAAAGGAAAGATCAAACATAAAGGTCAAAGAAGTCAGGAACTGTGCCTTGGATGGCCTGGAGTTCAGTGAAATAGGTGACAGCCTCATCAACTGAGATGAAAGAAGTAGAATGGAGACCATAAGAGGCATGGAGACTTGGAACATCACGTGCAGTGTGACGGATGTAATCAACAAAGAATTAAGAAACACAAAGCTCTCAGGTCATAGTCAGGATTAGCCATAGGCCTCTTATGGCGACATGACTCCTGCAATGCTTGGCAGCCTAGGTGAAACACTCAAGAATGAGGCCATTAAGTTTATCCAAATCAAGTGTTTCAGGTCTTCTTGCTAGAACATCAGTAGGTAAGTGATTCCAAAGCTGAATCACTGAGAGGCCGGAGTATAAGTCTCATCTTTGTGGTTTCAAAGTCTCTAAAAATGGTGGTAGGGGATGAGATATGGAGAAAAACTGAGTTAGATATACAAGTTGTTAACAGCGTGGTAGAGATGTTGGTGGAAAAGACTGTGTGCACACGGGAAGAGCATGGCAAACGCAGAAGGCATGGGCTACAAGAAGAGGAGGAGGTTTCCAATGGCACAGGGGAGAGGGAAACAGTGGCCTCTCCTCTGCCTCCTGCCCCTAGTGATGAGTGTGGAAAAAAGAGCAGGCAGGCTTCACCAAAGAGAGAAGGAGCATCATTAGGAGAAATCCAGGTTTCCAAGTCCCAGAGGAAGATGCTTTCAAAAATAAAATAGAGGATTTGAATGTAAGAGGAGTTCCACAGAAGGCTGTGAAATGGATCAGTAGATGTGTCCTTGTGGAGTAGGAAATCTAATCCATGGAGGTAAATCCCACTGAGAGTTCAGAAGCAGACAAAATCTGGACAATTTTGCCCCTAGAAGCAAGAGGTTGCTGCTTCTGGAATTTAAAAATGGAAGACACACAGCATTTATTATGGCAAAATATAAATACCTTGAAGGGGTCCTACAGGAGTATGCAAGATAAGGTATCTCATCCAGCCCCATGGCTTTAAACACCTACTTTGTTGATGATGCCTCTCTAGCTCTGACCTGGCCTGTGAAATCTAGACTCAATCCAACTGCCAAGGGACATCTCCACTCTAATCAATAGATTTAGAGTTCTCCCACCCTTTCAGAATCCTGCATCTCTCCCAGTCTCCTCATCTCCACCCCCACCCCCATCATCCATCCAATCTATCATCTAGTCCTGTCAGTTCTACCCCTAAAGTATATCCCAAATTTATCTACTTTTCTCCATCTTCTTGGCTGCCACCTTCTCTCTCCAGGATTATAGCAATCGCTTCCTAACTGGTGTCCCAGCTCTCAGTGTTGCCTCCTACAATCCAGTCTAAACAGAGGAGCCACAGTGATCATTTAAAAACATAAATCCAATCACCTCTGCCTCACCCCTCCCTGTCACTCTCACACACACGCGCGAGCACACGCACATACACACATACAGACATTCTTCAAAGCTTCCCACAGTTGAACAAAACCCAGATGCTTTAACCCTCCTTGCCTGGCTCTGCATGATCTAGGCCCTGATCTCCCCTTCGACCTCATTTCCTAGCCCTCTCCCCTGCCTCTCTCTGCTCCAGCCACACTGGCTCCTTTCTGTTCTTCAGCTCTCCTAGCTGGTGCCCACCTTTCGGCCTTTGCAGAAGCTATTCCCTTTGCCTGGAATGCTTTTCCTCCAAACCTCCACCCAATCTCTTGTCATTTGGGTCCCCCTTTAAATGCCACTTACTTAGAAATTTTCTGACCACTGTGTCTAAAGTAGTTCCCCACCACTATTATCATACCCCTGTCTTACTTCCTCACAGCACTTAACTGATTTCAGTGTATTTCTTTTCCACCTTGCCTCTCGAGGATATAAGCTCCGAGAGCACCAGGACACTGTCTGACTGGCTTGCCACAATACTCCTCCTGCCTAGAACAATGCGCAGGATGCAGGAACCTCCCAATGAAGAAGTACTAAATGGAGGGATGGGTGAATAATCGGGCAAAGCAGGATAAAGCTCAACTTTAGGTCTGTGGCTCAAATTGGGCTTACATTTAGAGTCAGGGTTAACTTGCAGGTTTATACACGGTGATCAGTTGGTTTGAAGATTAGCTCTAGAAACAGGGTTGTGTTAGATTAGAGAATAAGTTTGGGGTTCATTTATTGGCATGTATTTAGATTTGACGTTAGGGTTGAGTGTGGGTTGTGATTTGGGCTGAGGTTAAATTTGGGCTAAGGTCAAAATTGATATTGAATCCCAATCTTGATTTTTGAGGCTGAGTTTAGGTTTCAGACTAATGTCATTTTGACCTCATTGGGAGCCTCAGAGATTTCATTGGTTTCTCCACAAGAGACCACTGTAGAGACTGCATTTCCCTGAGTTTGGAGCACAAGACTCCAGTCATCACCACTCCCACTCAGGGAAAGCCCCAAACCAACTGCTGGCCACCCCAAGAAAGAAACCAAACTTCACACAACCTCTGAAACTGAGATTGAAACCAAGATTGGCCCATGTCAAGGAGCATCCTTCAGCTCAGCACAAACCCCGTGACAGCCACCCCGGCCCAGCTCTTGCCCTTCCTTCCTCTCTGTCTCTCATGTCTCCCAACCACTCCTCACCTTCCCCTTTCTGTCTGTCGATGCATCAGTCTTTCTCTCTGACCTCAGTTTCCCCGTTTCTGTTTCTCACTATTAATTGCCATGTCCTTTTAGATTTTTAGAGAGCTGAGGTCTCTGTTCATCAGCTCCTGTCATTAGAGAGGAAGAAAAAAGGACCCCAGAGAAAGAGGGACACAGAGAAAAGGAAGGGGCAATAGACCAGGAGGAAACCAACAGCAACACAATAGACATGAGGTTAAAAGAATAAGAAGCTGAAATGCAGACCAAGAAATTAAAAGAGGCATCTGTGACCACTCTTTCTCCTCTACCACATCTGCTCAGTCATCGAGACCTGCAGATTGTGCCTAGAAACTCTCTTCTCCTTTCCATCCTCCTGGTCTCGATATAAATGCAGGCTCTTGTCACCTACTTGCCGGGTCACACAAAACCTTCCTAACTGGTCCGCATACTTCTGGTTTCCCCTCCAGTACCCCCAACTCCCTTACCTCAGTCTACCTTTTGTGCAGCTGCCAGACTCATTTTTCTAATATATTAATCTGGTAGGGCCCTCTCTCACTCAGAATTTTTGGTGGCTTCCATCATAATTAGAATGAAATGCAAACTTCTTTGTGTGGTTTCAAACCTTCAGGATGAGTTCTCAGCTTCCCTCCCAAGCTTGCAGCTTCCTCTTCTATCTCCACCCAATGGCATAGCTCAGCACACTCCATACCATCTAATAGGGTCTTTTTTTTTTTTTTTTTTTTTAATTTAAGTTTAGAGAGAGGGGAAGGAAAGGAGAAAGAGAGGGAGAGGAACATCAATTGGTTGCCTCTTGCACATGCCCCAGCTAGGGACTGGGCCTGCAACCTAGGCATGTGCCCTGACTGGGAATCGAACTGGCTTGATTTGGTTCACAGGCCAGCACTCAATCCACTGAGCCACACCAGTCAGTGCTCCATACCATCTTCTAATTCCAGTCTTTGCACATACTGTTCCTTCCATCTAGAAAACTCCTCACCACCTTCTTTGCCTCAATACCTAATGCCTGAATCACCTCTCCCCAAGTCCGATGGCTTTTCTGTAGGCTGCTGTGAGCCCATTGCCATGGAACTTATTATACCTTATTGTAATTTTCTGATAACTCCTGTCTCCCACATTGGTCTTTGAGGTCCTGGAGAAAGAATATTGTCAAGGTCTTATACAAGGTGTTCAATAAATGGTAGTGGAATAGAAAGACAGCTAAGGAGATGGAGTGAGAACAAAAAGAAATAATAGATAAGACTAGTAAGGCATGAAAGGCAAAGTTGCAGGACTTCAGGTAGCGAGAGGAAAATAGTTTGTACACATCCCGAATACTACTTACGAGCCACAGGATACCAAAACTCCTCGAGGACTTTGTACCAGAGGAGAGTGGCAATCTGCCCAGTGCCAGAGCGGGAAGGTTTCAGCCTCCATCGCTACCACCCTCAGCACCAGCCCCTCCAAAACTCTCCAAATGAAAGCATATCATTAGTAAGAGTGATTATTGTGTTCTCAATTTCATGAAACATGAATACAATTCTGTTTAGAAACCTGATTTTTTTTTAACCTTCATTTATAAGCTAAGTGATAACTGGCTCATGTTCACATCAATGGTTTTCATGCTCGCCAAAACCTAGATACAAACCAAATGCCCCTCGGCAGGAGAATAAGTGAATTAGAGTCTATTCACTAGACTCTAAATCGAAATTATTCCACAGTGAAAACCCACTACAATCCGTGCAACCATGCTGGTGGCACTCACAGACAGTGCTGCCTGGAAGGAGCCAAACTCCAGTGAGTACATTCTGTGTGGTTTCATTTCCCTCAAGTTCAAAAGCAGGAAGAACTAATCTACGGTAATAGAGGTCAGAAAGTGGTTGGTGATCTTTGGAGGATATTAACTGGGAGGGAGCTTGAAAGAAACTTCTGGGGACCTGGGAATATGTTGAACTGGGTGGTGGCTACCTAGCTATGAACAGATGGAAATGTCTGTCAGGCTATTCCCTTAGAAAACCATATCTAAGCATCTCACCATATCTAAGTCACACATCAGAAAACCAGGGAAATCCTTAACAAATTTAAAGCAACGTATTGGTTCTACAAATGCAGCTTCAAGGCCAGTGGCTTAGCTGCCACACTCCATGACCCTGGAATGTGTTTGTTTGCAGTTACTTAAGCCTGACCTGGGGGTGAGGTCGGGGGCCTCATCATACGTGGCTGTGTGGTGTCATCTCTGGGAAGGGGGACATACATCTATTTTCCAGAACACCTCAAAATGCGCTCCATGAGTTGTTTCACCAGGACAGCAGGCATAAACCAGAATGTCCTAGGAAAGGGGTACGTCCCAGGTTTCTTGATATGAAACATGCCAAACAACCTGGAAAGTACTTACACCGGGACAAGTGTGACTTGGGCCATTTGGGACAAGGACGGGGTAAAGAGGAGGAAATGGGCACAGAGAGAAGCCTGTAATCAGCCAAGGATGCCGAGGTGTTATATATAATCACTCTTCAGGGAAACAGGCCGCCAGCCCACACCCCAGCTGATACCCTTCTGGCTCCCCTGAATTTACTGTCTTTCTCTGGAACTCCTAAGCCTGACCCCACTCCCTGGCCCTGCCAGCCCACAATTCCCCTGACCCCACTCCCCTTCCCAGAACTCAGTTGTCTGAGCCCCCAGCCTGCGGTTCTCTCCTAGGCCTCAGCCTTTCCTGCCTTCGGCTGAAAGAGCAGCATCTTCTAAGCCCTGGGGGCTTCCCCGGCCCCAGCCCTGGCCTAGAACCCGCCTGCCGCCTGCCTGCCACTGCCGCTTCCTCTATAAAGGGACCCAGAGGCCTCACACAGCAGGTGAGACTCTCCCACCCCATCTCCTTGGGCTGCCCAGCGGTGGACTCTTCCCGGCCCTTCCTGCACCTCCTGCCTGGGCCTGGGCCTTGGTGGGTTTGGTTTTGGTTTGTTTCCCTTCTCTGGCTCTCCATCTGTCAGTCTCTTTCTCTCTGTCTCTGTCACACATTCTCTGTTTCTGCCTCAGTCTCTCTCTGTTTGTCTCTCTGTCTCCCACTGCTTACCTCGGGATTTCCCTGACTGCATCTCGTCCCTTTCTGTCTGTCACCCTATGTCTTGTGGTGGCTGTCTCCTCAGGAGCAGGCCAGTCTTGTGCAGCGACCTGCCCTGCCCCAACCCAATCACTGTCTTTCTCCCTGCAGGTTCTCCTCATGACACCACTTGGACATCTCTACCTCCTGAGGGTGCATGGTGCCCGCCTCCTCCTCCTCCTTCTGGGGCTGCTGCTGGCCTTGCTGCCTGAGGCCCAGGTGAGGCAGCAGGAGAAGGAGGTTGCAGGGGTAGCCCAGCTGAACTTTGGGCCCTAGAGCCCACCAAACTCTGTTCTCCCCCTAGGGGCTCCCTGATGTTGGCCTCTCAGCTGCACGGACTGCCCATTATCACTCCCAGAAGCACTTTGCACAACGCACCCTCAAACCTGCCGCTCACCTTGTTGGTAAACATCCTCCTGCCCTCCCAGACATGTATCCTTCAGCCCACTCCTAACCTCCTTCAGGGACCCAATCATCTATCTACCCCACCTTTTCTCAACTTTCCCCACCCTCTAAAACAGAGGCTCCTACTCCCTTCTGTCCTCCCAACCATCCTTCAGGAACTGAGTCCAGCATCTGCTTCTACAGGGATTAAGACCTCTGACCCCCAAGTCCTTGACCCACCCCCAATCACATGTACCTATGGCTCTTCCTAGGAGACCCAAGCACCCAGAACTCACTGCACTGGAGAGCGAACACAGATCGTGCCTTCCTCCGCCACGGCTTCTCTTTGAGCAACAATTCACTCCTGGTCCCCACCAGCGGCCTCTACTTCGTTTATTCCCAGGTGGTCTTCTCTGGGGAAGGTTGCTTCCCCAAGGCCACCCCCACCCCTCTCTACCTGGCCCATGAAGTCCAGCTCTACTCCTCCCAGTACCCCTTCCACGTGTCTCTCCTCAGTGCTCAGAAGTCCGTGTGCCCAGGGCCACAGGGACCTTGGGTACGCTCAGTGTACCAGGGGGCAGTGTTCCTGCTCACCCAAGGAGACCAGCTCTCCACTCACACAGATGGCATTTCCCACCTACTCCTCAGTCCCAGTAGTGTCTTCTTTGGAGCCTTTGCTCTGTAGAAAAATCCAGAAAGAAAAAATTGTTTTCAAG
The DNA here is from genome assembly GCA_007922815.1 of Macrotus californicus. Lineage (NCBI taxonomy): Eukaryota > Metazoa > Chordata > Mammalia > Chiroptera > Phyllostomidae > Macrotus > Macrotus californicus. The sequence goes on along the minus strand of VMDR010002995.1, from coordinate 7,440 downwards.
GCCTTCTCCCCATCTTGCCTCCATCCTGACTATTTCAAGGGTCACGACACCTCTCCTTTGACTATTCCAACAGTCTCAAGTCTTCCCTGCTCATGTCACCTGGAGCTTCCAAAGGAGGAATCTCGGCACCCCAGGACTCCCACCTCCTTGACTCACCCCAGTGCTCTGCTCAATGCTCAATGCTCAGCTGAGGATTTAAGCCTGCCTAGAGATTCCCGCTCAGAGCTCTGCTCTGCGTTGCCGGTGCGAGGGCTTAGCCCTGAGTGTGGAGGGCAGCAGACATGTCGGAAGCTTGGGTGGATGTCTGGAGACAGGGAGAGGGGATTATTTATGAAGAGAAAAAATTAAGTTATTTATTTATGGAGAATGGAGAGAAGGTAATAATAGAAGGACACCAGAAGAGAAAGAGATAAATATGCCCCAGAGATGAAGCTGAGAGGCATTGCACGAGAAAGACCAAGAGAGAACACAAGTGGAGCTGAGGGACCGAGGGGCTCTAGAAGAACACACTGCTTGACTAGACACCCCATGAGGCAGTATCTGCAGCCTCAATCAAGCCCAATAAATCTTTTTTTTCTCTGAAATGCTGTCTGCCTGTGTCTGTCTGTCTGTCTGGGAGAGAAGAATTTCTCAGGTCTGTCTAAGGAATGGAGGGAGGACAGAAGCCTCAGAGGGCGTAGGAGCTGGGGGCAAACAAAGAGTTACAGGGGCCTAAGGAGTTCTGTGGCTGTTACGGGGACAAGGAGTGGGGTGGTGCAAGGCAGCCAGGCCTTCCAGCGGAACCAAAGGATAAGCTGAGAAGACAAAAAAAATGGGGTTCAAGGTCTGGAGGAGTGGAAGTCAGGGAACCCCTGGCAGATATGGCCACATACCTAGGCTGTGAGGAATAGGGGTTACAGGAAGCCTCCAGAGAGAAGTGACCTCACAAAAGGGTCTTCAGGACCATAGGGATGGAGCATGGGGATCCTCTGGAAGACATGGCCATGCAAGGGCCCTGAGGAGTTGGAAAGCCTCCAAGGCTAGGGGCCTGGGAAACAGAGGACACTTGAGGGGACATGGTCACACGCAGGGGCTCTGAGGGCTGGGGCTATCTCCAGGAATCTGAAGAGAGCAGGAGTTCTTTGGGGATACATAGCTACACATGGGCATTCTGAGGGGTGGGGCCTTCAGGCAAAATCAGGGCCTCAGGTTCTTCTGGAAGCCAAGACTGAAACCAGCACTGTGAGTCCCTGGTCAGAATGAAAGGAGAAGGCCTGTCCTGGTGGAGTTTGTGAATTCCCAGGGTTGCCTTCATTCCCTCTGGGGCTGTCCCAGGACTGTCCCTGCTATCTGCCCTGAAAGCCTTTCCAGAGGCCCCATTCACACCCCCACCTCCCTTCCCCCAGCTCTTTCTTACTCCAGGGACCCAAATTCATGTCTCAGGACCCAGCACAACTTTCCCCCTTTTTCTCATCATCAAGGACTCAGTTTTCTGAAGCCCCTTCCATTTCTAGTTCTGCCCCTGTATGAGTCCTCTCTGGAAATCAGAGGGGAACAGGCCACAGCCCTGGTCCCCAAAAGGAATGGAGTCAATAGGAATTAGGTCAGAGGGGGACGGGATACAGCCTTCAAGGTCATACAGTCACAGCAGTAACTGGCCCAGCAAGCCCTGCTCAGAATCCAAGCGGGGAGGGTGGCAAGGATCCCTGGTGCCTGGGTGTCCCCAACTTTCCAAATCCCCGCCCCCGCAATGGAGAAGAAACCGAGACCGAAGGTGTAGGGCCCACTACCGCTTCCTCCAGATGAGCTCATGGGTTTCTCCACAAAGGAAGTTTTCCGCTGGTTGAATGAGAGCCTTTCCCCGCCCTCCTCTCCTCAGGCGTATAAATGCAGCTGCTTGCACAGCCTGCCAGCAGAAGCTCCCTCAGCGAGGACACCAGGGGACCTGCTAAGAGAGAGAGAAGCAACTCCAGACCCCCTGGAAGTAATCCCTCAGACGACACAGCTCCCAGAGAAGCAGCCAGGCAACTCTCTCCCTCTGACACCATTTCCCAGCCAGACGTGAGCCACTCTGGGAAGGACACCATGAGCACTGAAAGCATGATCCAGGACGTGGAGCTGGCTGAGGAGATGTTCCCCAAGAAGGCAGGGGGTCCCCAGAGCTACAGACGGTGCTTGTGCCTCAGCCTCTTCTCCTTCTTCCTTGTGGCAGGAGCCACCACTCTCTTCTGCCTGTTGCATTTCGGGGTGATCGGCCCCCAGACGGAAGAGGTGAGTTCCCCACCAGCCTGGGTTCCTTCTCCCACCCAGAGAGAAATGGGGGAGAAGGAGAGTAAGAGATAGGGAGGGAACACTGGAGAAAGATGGGAAGGCAGAAAGAGAATTGGAGAGAGATCAGGGAAGAGAGAAGGATGGAGAGAGAGGGTGTCTTTCACCTGGAGGGTGCTAACTAAACATTTGTTGAATGAATGAATGAATGAGCAAGAGATAAACACATGTTAAGAGAGATATGTAGAAAGATGTGGGATGTGCGTAGAGGGATGGGAAGAAAACAAGTGATATGAATAAAGATGGTGAAATAAAGAGATAAGGGAGATATGAAAGACTGGTAAGGGAAGGAGAGATAAGGAAAGATGAAGACAGGATGTCTGGCATGTGGAAGGCGCTCAACAAAAGATTGTTGAGTGGACAGATGAATGAATGAATGAATGAATGAATGAATGGACAAATGAAGAGAGAAAACTAGACACATCAGATAGACAACACCCACTAGATAAGTAGCCAGCTGTTTCTATCTAGGGGTGACTTGCTCTGATTTTAATCCTCCTCCTTCTCCCCAGCAGTTCCCAGTTGGCCCCTCACTAGCCCAGACCCTTGGTAAGTGTCTCCAAAGCCCCTCTCCTACTTCTGGGTTTAGGTAGAGTTGGGATTAGTCCTGGGATGGTAGTAGTGGGGGAAATTTAGACTTGGGGTTTGAGGGGATGAGGAATGGAGGTCAAAGTAGCAGGGTATTTTTTTTTTTTTTTTTGGAAGCGTAAGGGTCTCATCTCTTTTCTTTCCTCTCTCCTCCTCAGGATTATCTTCTCAAACCCCAAGTGACAAGCCTGTTGCCCATGTTGTAGGTAAGAGTTCTGAGGATGTCTGGGGGATGAAGAAGCAGGTGGGCTGAGGAAGGGTAGAATTTGGGGGCTGAACCCAAGCTGAAGGTAGGCAGACCTTAGAGACAGTGTGAGAAGAACTCACTGAATTCAAGGGGAGGGTGGAGAAACGCCACAGGCCTTGCAGGGTATAGTCAGAACCTCATGGCCCGATGGGATATGGGAAGACAGACAGAGGGGACAGAAACAGGATGTGGGGGTGAGCAGAACTTGAGGGCCAGGATGTGGACAGTGGAACTGACAGGTTCACACTGACTCACCTCTCCCTCTCTCCCTCTCTCCAGCAAATCAGCAAACTGTGGGGCAGTTGCAATGGAAGAATCAGGTTGCCAACGCTCTCCTGGCCAATGGTGTGCAACTGACAGACAACCAGCTGGTTGTGCCATTGGACGGGCTGTACCTCATCTACTCCCAGGTCCTCTTCAAGGGCCAAGGCTGCCCTCCAACCCACTTGCTCCTCACCCACACCATCAGCCGCTTTGCCGTCTCCTACCCCAAAAAGGTCAATCTCCTCTCTGCCATCAAGAGCCCTTGCCAGAGGGAGACCCCAGAGGGGACTGAGGCCAAGCCCTGGTATGAACCCATCTACCTGGGAGGGGTCTTCCAGCTGGAGAAAGGTGATCAACTCAGCGCCGAGATCAACCTGCCTGACTATCTCGATTTTGCGGAATCCGGGCAGGTCTACTTTGGGATCATTGCCCTGTGAGGGAGCAGGATGTCCATCCCAGCCCACCTTAATCCCTTTATCAACCTCTCCTTCCGACCTCTTCATCCCTTCTTGTTTAAAAAGGGAATTAGTGGCTCAAGGCTGGGCCCTAAGCTTAGAACTGTAAACACTTAGAAACCTAGAATGCACGAATGTGTGGCCTGGACAATGGGACACTGACCACCACCAAGTGTTCAAACTAGGGCTTCCAGAATGCAATGGGGGCCTCAGGTTTGGATCTCTGAATGCAACCCCGGTGAGATTTCCAGCTGTTGCCTGGAATGTGGGGGCCGCAGAAACTTTAGTTCTGGCCAGAACACCTCAGAACATGGCTTGAGAAGATCTTACCTACAAATTAGCATGAGTGGACCTCAGGCCTCCATGGCTTCAAATGCTTCCAGAAACTTCCCTGAGATGGAGAGTCCAGTCCCTCCCCTATGGGGCCAGCTCCCTCTATTTATGTTTGCACTTGTGATTATTTATTATTTATTTATTTATTATTTATTTACTGATGAAAGTTATTTATTCAGGATGGTGGGTGTCCTGGGAGACCCAATGAAGGGGCTGCCTTGGCTCAGACATGTTTTCTGTGAAAATGGAGCTGAACTTTAGGCTATTCCCATCCGGCCTCCCGGCCTCTGTGCCTCCTTTTGCTTATGTTTTTAAAAAATATTTGTGTGATCAAGTTGTCTAAATAATGCTGATTTGGTGACTAACTGTCACTATATCGCAAAACCTCTGCTCCCCAGGGGAGTTGTGTCTGTAACCGCCCTACTGGTCAGTGGCGGGGGAAATAAAATGTGTTTAGAAAAGAAGCATGGTCTCTTTCTTGGAATTAACTCCGCATTGGGGGTGGGAGGCTGCTTCCTGAAGTCCTCTTCCACCAGGCTTAGGAACCTTCGACCCAGTCTTAACTCCTTGGACTGCTGGGGCTCAGGAGACCCTGCATAAAACAAAGCTCAGCCAGGTATGCCCCGCCCCAGGAAACTGAAGCCTGAACCTAATTACTTCTCCCTCAGGACATGGGAATTTCCAACCCCGGGAATTCCAATCCAGCGGGGAAGTCCTGCAGCTCAGGTGCTCAGGTGAGATTTCCAGCTGTTGCCTGTGAGAGAGAACCCGGCAGAAGCCATATTCTCTGGCACCTGAATCACAGCCAAGGGACTTCTAGACATTCAAGAATCTGGACTCCAAATCATCCTCTGGGGGCCCTCCAGCCAACCCTTGCCTAACTGTGCAACCTGAATCAGTCACTGAACCTCATCTATCAGATGAAGATAAGAATGCCCACCACATTTGGACCACAAGAGAAGAGAAGACATAAGCCACCTCAGGGCACCTAGCATAGCACATGGCATGGTAGGCACTCAGTGAATTCTGGCTTTTTTCCTTTATTCAGCCCCTAGCCATTCTATCCCCTTCCATTTTTCAGTGGGTGGAATTGAAGAGATAGAAGAAAATAAAAAACTAAAAATAAGATGTGGGTGAAAGGTTCATATGCCAGCTTGGTCTCACTGATTTTCTTGGAAACTGATGAGGGGAGGGATGTGAGGTGGGTGAGTTGGCAAGAGAAAAGCATCTCTCTTACCCCCAGGAGGCTCTTCTGGGCACAGTCACAAACAGATATGAAGTCAGAAATGAAGGCACAGAGAAAGTGAGCTCAGAAGTTGGGCTTTCTCCCCTGCCACTGAGAAACAGCATGAAGAAATAAAATGGAGTCACTGTAGTCAAGCCACTAAATTACTAAAATCGAGTTGGTTGAGGCCTGAGGAAACAATTCTATTCTTGTTTTAACTAGCCTGAGAACTTAAACTTTTGAATTTTCCTTTCCTGTGTCAGTGCTTAGATATACATCAAACCCCCTGAAGGACTAAGGAAAGACTGTTCATGTGTCCAGACCACCTGACATCCAGTGTCCAGAACACTGGTCATCTAGAGCTTTACCATCTTGGACCAATCCAGAGACTAAGAACGCAGAACTGAGTCTTTTCAAGAATGTGCTGTTTGCTATAAGAACCCTCAGCTTTCCTTTCGTCCTCAGAACACTCTGCATATTGTCTAGTGGTGTTTCTTTTTTTCCACTTTGCAAACCCTAAAACCTTTGAATAAATCTTTATCATTTATTACTAGCCAAAGCCCGCTGATACATTCACGCTCACTCGACATTGTGGTGGCAGCAGGGTGATCCGGAAAACACTGCTGCAATCCCAGTGCTGCCACTGGGTTCGAGCAAGGTAGCTGATTGAGGCCTCCGTGCTCTGTCATCTCCATGCACTGGGATTCCAGTGGTGCGTTCTCTGAGTCCTGAACCTCCTTCCTTTGGTTGAGGTTCGGAGCTTATATTCTTCAGTCCTCTGGTGCCAGTTTTTGTAATGGGATGTCCTCTGTCTAAATTTGCCTCAGAAGGACAGTCCCCACCTGGAACACCAGCTGTATATGTGTTCAGAACTGACGGTTTATTCTCTATTAAATTATTACCCCCAAAGGACCGCATATACAAATGATAACTTAGAACTGCAGTGGCCACTTTATTTATTTATTTATATTTAAAAAAAATATTTTATTTTTATTTTTAGATTCTTTTTTTTTAGAGAGGGGAACGGAGGGAGAAAGAGAGGGAGAGAAACATCAATGTGTGGTTGCCTCTCTCACACTCCCTACTGGGGACCTGGCCTGCAACTCAGGCATGTGCCCTGACTGGGAATCGAATTGGTGACCCTTTGGTTCCTGGCAACCCTTTGGTTCACAGGCTGGCACTCAATCCACTGAGCCACATTAGCCAGGGCTATTTATTTATTTTTAAAGATTTTACTTATTTATTTTTAGAGAGAGGGGAAAGGAGAGAAGAAGAAAGGGAGAGAAACATTGATTGGCTGCCTCTCACACATCCTCAACTGGGGACCTGGCCCACAACCCAGGCATGTGCCCTGACTGGGAATTGAACCAGCGACCTTTCAGCTTGCAGGCCGGCACTCAGTCCACTGAGCCACCCCATCCAGGGCTGCAGTGGTCACTTCAGAGATTTTTAAAAATTTATTGATTGATTGATGAGAGAGAGAGAGAGAAACATCAATTTGGTGTTCCACTTATTGATGCATTCATTGGTTGATTCTTGTATGTGCCCTGACTGAGGATCAAACCCAAAACCTTGGCATAGTGGTATGGTGCTCTAACCATCTGAGCTACCCTGCCAAGGCAAGGGATCTTTTGAAATTCCAAAATTAGTGACTTTGCATGCACAATCAGAAAACCTTAGAATCAGTTAAACAAGCTGAATTTAAAGCACTCTTCAATTGGTATTTAGAGGACTCAGAAATTAAATGATTCAAAGGTAGCCTGGCCATGGCTGGTGTGGCTCAGTGGGTTGAGCACAGGCTGCGAAGCAAATGGTCGCCGGCTTGATTCCCAGTCAGGGCACATGCCTGGGATGCAGGCCAGGTCCCCAGTGGAGGCCATGTGGGCGGTAACCACACATTGATGTTTCTCTCCCTCTCTTGCTCCCTCCCTTCCTCTCTCTCAAAAAATAAATAAATAAAATCTAAAAAAAAAAAAAAAAAAAGATAGCCTGAACATCTCTTTTGTCTTTTTGTCTAACTA
>VMDR010002994.1:0-79913 GCA_007922815.1 Macrotus californicus | reverse complement strand
TTCAGAAAATGTATTTTTCTAAGCATAAAAAATTTTAAAAAACGATTGAAAAATTTTACTTTGTAAGAATTCCTATATATTAACATACAAAATTAAATTAAAAGTTAACAACACAGGAGGGAGAAAATGCCACACGTGATGACATACAAATAGAGTAATGAATTATTCAAATTCAATGAAATAAATACAATATATATTAGCAAGAGACACATATAAAAAAGAAATTCAAACGGTTTGTAAGATTATAAAAATTTCCAACTTCATTATCAACTTTTAAAATGTAAATAAAACCCTTTGCAGTGTTGCTGGTTCAATTCCCAGTCAGGGCACACACTGGGTTGCAGGCCAGGTCCCCAGTAGGGGGCACGCAAGAGACAACCACACATTAATGTTTCTCTCCCTCTCTTTCTCCTTCCCTTCCCCTCTCTCTAAAAATAAATAAATAAAATATTTTTAAAAAACCTTTGCGACAGCATGGATTGGACTGGAGACTATTATGCTAAGTGAAATAAGCCAGTCGGTGAAAGAGAAATACCATATGATCTCACTTATGAGATGAATCTAATAAATAAAATAAAATAACAAGCAAAATAGAACCAGAGACATAGAAACAGGGAACAAGCAACAGGCTGACAGCAGCCAGAGGAAAAGGGGAAGGGGGACATGGTGGAAAGAAGGGGAAGGAGCTAGTCAAAGAACATGCACGAATGACCCACGGACCTGGATAATGGTGTGGGGATGGACTATGGGAGTGGGGGAGCAGGTGGCCTGTATAGAAGAGGCCAAAGAGGGAAAATTAGGACAACTACAATGGAATAAACAAGAATTTAAAAAAAGAGGGGGGGAAACAATGGTAATGTTTCTTATTCATCAAATTGCCATCGATTTTTTAAATGATCTTAGCCTAAATGGTAGACCACAGACAATCTCATAAACTACCTGCAACAGTATCAGCTGGTATGACACTTCTGGGAACCATCTGGCAATGGCCTACAATTAATGTACTGCTAGTGCAGGAAAACCTTTGATAGAGTAATTTATTGTAAGAAAATAATCAGATGTGGGGGGTGAAGGACCTGCTGTAAAAAAAAGTTCATCACAATATTACACATTACGATTACAAATGTGAACCTAAATGACCAACAATTAGAATTTTTTTAGAAAAACCTGGTAATGCTATCATTAAAAGTGATGTTGCAGATGACTATTTGCCACATGGATTTTTTTTTTTGTTTTCTACATAAACTGACCATCTCTCCTCCCTCCTCTCTGCCCATCTCCTTGTCCCTAAAGCAGAAAAGAAGAAATGACATAGAATACAACTGTGAAGATTGTGTTCAACCCTCAGTTACTCTGATGTAAATAAAGTAGTTACCACTTCTGCACTGGAGACTGCACAGAAAAACATTCCAGACACAGTGTTTGTGCAAAGAGCAAATTACAATTTGCTCTATAGCTACAGTTTAGATTTTAATTGATAATTTAATTTCACATTCTAATTTAAAATTACAAAATTGTTTTCAGAAACATGCATAAATAGGAAAAAGAGATAAAGGGTATTGCAACGGTTATAGATCAGGATATTGAAATGACACTTTTAAATTTTTCTTCTTTTTCCTATTTTTATACTAATATATTTACATACACTTGCTTACCAAATTTAGGGTATTAATGAACATCTCATTTAATACTTTTGGAATAGGTAAACAAATGTTTTTCATTCATAGAATATAATAGATAATAGCTCTCCCGATTCCCTTTATCCAGGTGCTATGTCAGCAGTGGTCCATGAAGAGGAAAAATAACGCTAATGCCTTCACTCACACTGTTGTTTCAATCGCCTTGAATTTAACTAGCTTTTCTCAGCTTCAAAACTTTTTGTCACTCTCTTCGAGTCACTCCACATGAACTTGAAATAATACAAAAATAGTGTGATAATCGTTTAACTGCTTTACAGCTTTCATTCCAAGATCCTAGATTGTTTCAATGAGCGTATAGGGTTTGTTTTTTTTCCTTCTCCTGAATTAAGACAGAAATAATCTGCCAATGGCTCTGTTGGCTGAGTTCTGGATTAAAATACAGTAGACGTCGTTCCAGTGTAACTAGGCCTGAAGTTCTCTTAGATGGTACTTGACAAAGAGCACATGATAAAACGGTGATTCTGAGCTTCCAAGCTGTTTCTTCACCGTTTCCTAGAAACAACGAACCTCACGCAATAGCAATGAAAACCTATTTCCAATACCCAAGTCCAATAACTAAGCTAACTGCTCACTTAGATGAATTTATTTTATAATCCAAATTTCTCTTTCTGGTTGTTGTTTGTTTTCATTTTCAGAAAATGGTGCCACTGTGGGTAAATAGAAAAGGCAGGCCAAAAGGAAAGGTATCTCTTTCACAGTCAAAACAGCTACTACCTTTGTCTCTCTTGCTATAGAAGCTATCTATCCACTTTCTGAGGGGAAAATACCATCGATTTTTTTCCTGAAAGAAATAGAAACTAGCATTTCTCCATTATAAAATAAAAACGGTAAGTAACAAAGGAAAATATATTACACGGGTGTCAAAAAGGTAAATATCACTAATTAAGGACTCCCTCCTCCCCTCCCCTCCCTGCTGTCCCTTTCCTTCTCTCTCCCTTTCCCGTGACATTCTGGGGATAGTACCTGACTGTGAGTCAGGATATTCAGGTACAGCTGTCCTGGTGGGGCCAGTATTTGTACGTGTGACTTGAGCATAATGACTTCCTCTCCTTAGACCACTTGGCCCTCAACTACAAAATGATCTCCAAAGCCCTTTAGTTCTCTAACGACACATGGCCCCAACCCTCCTGTCCCTGAAGCATCTAACAATCTGAACCTGTACCTCTCGTTTCTACAACCACCTCTGAGAACACAGGAGACAGTGAAGTACTTAAATAACATCACCATGTGCATTATTACACTGAAGAACAGGAGAGATGCAAAGACCCTGAAAATGGTGGCCGCTCAGCCTGTCCCCTTACTACCTCCCAAATGAGCAAGTGATGACAAGGACTAGAGAATCTCCTGAGCCCGCCATCTGCCAGTCCCCATTACACCAATCATGGTGATAAGCACCACTGTTACTGTAACTTTTGTTGGGCTTTTTTGTGTTCTAAGCCCTGTTTCACTTTCTTAGTGCCTTTAAGTTGAGGAGGTCAGAATAAACCTATGTGAATCAAGACTGCCACATCTCACCACAGGGCTGGAATTTTCCCACAGGTTGATGGACCTTTTCATGGTTTCTCTACTTGGATCTGCACACGAGCCTTTCCCTTGGTGTCTGAGGAGCTTTTACTCAGCCTTCAAACATCACGTCCCAAGCACCTCCTTTCAAAGTGCTCCCTGAGCCTTTTACACTCATTCTCAAGAGTGAGAGCCCCTGGCACATACCTCTATTAGGGCATTTTATCATGCTAGATGGCACCAGGTCTTGAATGTCTGACTCTACAAGTCTCACAACATAGGGTAGGAGTCGAATCACCTCTGTACCTGCAGGGTCTGTCCCAAGACCCAGTTTACGGCAAATTCTCGGTAAGGGATAATATTTGTCAGTTCATTGGATAAATGGATTGAAAACTTTAAACCCTTAAATGCTTTGAAGAAAGCAAATGCTTCATCAGAGCTGAGCTTTAGGCTCCCATTAATGAATCAGTGGCCCTTAGGAGCCCCTAATGACATCATCTCATTAGCACAAGTGAGGCCTATCGAATCTCCTTCAGACCCTCTCTGCCCTAGGATAATTTACTTGAATTTCAAACTGATCTGATGATATGACTCCTGATAAGAAATCTGACTGAGTCTCTCTTTTCTCCCTCCAGGTTGCCACTGCCCCAGGTCAGCCTCTCCCTGCCTTCATCTGGACCACAGGCACTACCCTCCCAGTGGACTCCCTTTCTTCCATTTATTCAACAATTCTTTACTGAGTATTGCCAGGCGTTGTTCTACACAGAGGAGACATAGACATCAACTCTAACTTCATGGAGCGTAGAGTAAGGGAGACAGATGAAGAAGATTCAGTAAATTTGAAGAGATATATGATAGAAATCATCTCATCTGAAGAAGAGAGGGATAATAGATTGGAAAAAAATGCGGGAGCCTTAGGGACTCGTGGGAAATTTCAAAAAGTCTACCACAGAGCTAGCTGGAGTCTGAGAAGGAGAAGAGAAAGAAATGTGGGCCAAAAAAAAGAAGAAGAAATAGAAAAAAAAATGGCCTAAGCTTCCCAAATTTAGTAAAAGACAAACATTTATAGATTCCAGGAAAGTACATTCAAGAAAACTACACCTATGCACAAAACAGCCTAAGTGTTGAAACAAAAGATAAAGACCTGGAACAGATAAAATCATCACAGGTAAGAACAGAGGAGAAGCTGAAGACTAAGTTCCAGGACCCCCTAAAATGAGAGGTCCAGTAAAGGATCAAGAGTAAAGGAGACCGAGAAAAAATGTCCAGTGAGGTATCACAAAACCAGGAGAACGTGGTAGTCACACCAGCCGAGAGAAAAAGTATTTTAGGAAGGAAATGGTTACACTGCACGTAGTAGGGTCAACCAAGTGAGAACAAGGCACAGAAGTTACAATCAGATTTGGCAACACGGGAAGCAGTCCCAGGGGTGGGGAAATGAGTTCAATAGGAAGAGGTTGAGGACACTATAAAGGACAGACAGACATAACCAAGGGGGAGGATGGGAGCAAGGGAGGGAGGTGGGATTGGCTGGGGTTGGGGAGAGTGGTGGGGGGAAAATGCAGACAACTGTAATTGAACACCAATAAAGTAACTTTTTAAAAAAATCTGCACATACAGAAAAAAAAGAGATTGAGGAAAGAAAGGAATGCTAAGAAAAAAGACAAGGGCTCCCATCCTGCGCTCTGATAACAGAACTTCTTTTAACACGGAAAACCTCACTCTGCCTTGCTCCTAAGAAAAACCACTCAGTGGACTCTCTGTGACATCAACACAGAGACGTTAAGTCTTCACAAAAGAGTTCACAGCAGTTAAGGATCTTGGCTGTTCCTTCCCAAAATGCCAATTGAGAAGGAACACCAAAACATGGAGGGAAGAGCAATCCAATGGAGAAACCTGCGTTGCCAGAATTCCTCTCATGCAGGTTCTGTCAGGGGTCAGAAAACACTTGGAGAAACCTCTTGGGGCAGTGATGGTGAGAAGGGAGCCTCAGAAAGGACATTCTGAAGGAAGCACCAACAGCTCTCTGTGCTATCCACCCTGCTAACTTCAGCCTAATTCATTCCTCCATTTTTTTTCTTCCTCGGCGCCGAGAAATGCCTAGGGACGTAGTAAATGCCCAATAAATATTTGTTGAAAGAATGAATTCACTCAAAATGGCTCAGACTCTTTCTGATTTTTTAAAAAAATGTGTATTTAGTTACAAAGAGAGAGGAGGCAAAACCAGCATCTAACAATAATAGCAATGTCCAAGTTGCTGAAAAACATCGATCGGTGTTGAGATAGCTTTACCTCAGTTCTTTGCTCCCAGGACAAATCTATTCTGCATCATAAACAGAAGAAGTGTCCGGGCCTAACAGAATCTAAAAATGCCTGCTTTCTTTTCCAAAAAGGTGTCTTCATGTGAAAAGACATGCCGAGTTCACTTATTTAATTAGAGGTAGTTTGGCATTGTTTATTTAGCAGTTCATAATAGAAAAGAAGGAAGTAATTACACCCAAAAGACTCTTTTAAAACCTAGAATTTCTAAAGCATTGTATTTTCTTCATGAGTTCACCCTTACTCACAGAGTCATGTATTCATTCATTCATTCATTCATTTTATTCCTACATATAATAATCCAGGAGAGGGCATAAGACTATCATAGTGTTTTAACAAAATAACAGTCTGTTTCAATAGAGACCCTATAAGATACTATACACAGTATGTTTTGTGAAGGGAAGTTTGCTTCCAGAAACCAGCTTTCACACTGCAAGCAAAGCTGCACAGCCAGCAGCCACAGCAATCTAAAAATAGACCAGGGTCCACCTCCAGACCCAGCAGTTTCCACCCCCACACTCCGTTAGGAAAAACGTCAGCATCACCCGGCTCTTGGAGGGCTGTGCAGTTGTGGCACCCTTTGAGCCCACGCTCCATTTTCTGGACAACACAATCAAATTAATCCTTGTCATGTGTTTTGTGTGGGTGTCACCATTATTAAAAAGCAATGTGAAGACCGCTTGGAAAAGAGCTGATTAGCAATCATAATTAAAGAAAGACCCTAAAATTGAACAATCAACCAGGTGAGGTATGGACTCACTGCCAGAGGATGAACTCCTCTGTCCCCTGGAGAAGATGCAGAAGGAGAGGTCACCAAGGCTGTTCATTGTCAGACTAAATCATGAAAACAGCCAAAAATCATTTTCCACCTCTGTATTTGTTGTCTGATTCACTTGATCTATTATCCAAGGTTTGTCTACATCAGTTGAAAGAGTGCTTCCTTTCTGGACACAATACTAACAGAGAACACAGGAGGGAAAAGAAACGTGTCTGTCTGTTTGACTCGCCAGCTCCTGTCCTACCCTCCACTTTCTCTGACATCTTCCCAGCACATGCATGGAAATGGTTACTTATAGTAAATAAGAGGTTTGCATCAATCCATGTGTTCACATCTCTGGTTGAAGAAGAAAATTCTGTTATGACTCATATGCCCTTATATAATTTAGCATACCTTTTATGTCAAGATCTCAAGCTCTTCCATGATTACTTATGAATTGAATCCATTTATTTTGTATTTCACAACTTCCTATGAGAGTTTATTGTGGCCATCTGCTAAATATCTCTGGCAAAAAGAAAGATAAAAAGACATAGTGGAGAACAAAGAATGGAAGCCAGGGATGATATGAATAGCACTGAATTTTGAATCCAGAGTTCTGGATTCAAATTCTAGTTTTATAATCTTTTGAAACCCACACTGTATGTTCAATGATAGAAGCAAATTCTTATTTTATTCAAAAGCACAACCTCCAATTAATGTACCACATTATATAGTAGTAATCTAGTCTCTTTTCTCATCTGAAAATGAGAATAATACGATAACTCACAGGTCTGCTGTGAAGAAAAAATGGAATAACACATGTGAAAGGAATATTGCAATATATGGTACAATTATCAATAATATCAGCAGATAATTCAATCAACAGATGGTACAAATTTCTTATTTGAACCCATGTTTTCCCATGAAAGCTTCACCTGAAATGCTGACAAGCTGTCATTTTTCACTATTTTAATTTAATAAGCAGCTCTCCTTTCCCCATCACCTGGTTGATGAAGGCATTAACAACTGAGAAATGTAGACACTAGGCAGACTAAGAGAAGAGAAAAAATGTCAGAGACTATCATTCCTGGAATGCCCAGGAGTTGAAGTTGATGGGCATAAATGAGTAGGCACAAAATAAACTAAATACTAATTAATTAAAACTCATGTTGCAAATGTAGGCTCGTGGAGAATCATTAATCCTAGTTTATATATAGCTCAACGGACAAATACCTTCTGGAAAGAATTTCTAAATGTTGACCCATAAATCATTTTTGTTATTTTTTCAATTGATCAAATTATTAAATCTAGACATGGAAATTTGTTTTCCTGAGTCTCTTGCTCCTTCAGAATTTTAAAACTGGGAGGAGCTGGGGGATAATCAGTGACAGCCATGCCCAGTAGAATGTCCTGCAGTGACAGAAGGGTTACATGATTGTGAGGTCCAGTATGGTACCTCCCAGCCACATGTGGCCACTGAACATGCGGAATATGCCTAGAGCAATGAGAAGCTGAATTTGTGATTTTATTTCATTTAATTTTGGTGTAAATAATCACCTAAGCTACAACCCCAGGGTTGGTTTGCCAGAAGTCATCTCGGTGTGCTTCATGGAGCGACTCCCGTGTTCTGCTGGGAATCCAAGAAGAGAAAATAATCCTTGTTTAGACTTGCTTTAGAGAGAGTCCTTCAAACTCTGAGATTCTACAATATTAAAGAATGAACCAAATGACCATTTTAAAGGAGAGGAAGAAGCATCTATACTTTAATCAATCAGGCCAAAGACCAGCCTCATGAATTACCTCAGTAACCTTATATGCTGCACCTGCAAAAGTTTTGACATATTTTGATGTTCCACCTTTTTAACAGAACCCAGACATTTTTCCAGGTAAAAGTATGGCCATTGCCCCAGGGGGCTGGACCAGTCTTTGCCTCAAGAGTAGACCCTGATTGGTCTAAACCAATTATAGTAGTCCAGGAGTGGACTCTGATTGGTCTAAACCAATCATGACAACCCATGATTTAGACACAAATCTGTGATGTAATTCCAGTCAATGAGACATGAAGTGTAGAAAACTGGGGAAGGAAGATTTAGAGCAAGGCTGCTTTTAAACATGTTTCCTCATTCTTCAGACCTCATCTGCCTCGAGTTTGTCATCTCTATAAACTTGATGTCCGGAGCTTCAGCAGCCATACTATGACTGTGAGGAGCACTACTCTGAGGACTAACCGTCCTGCTGAGGAAGATAGAGCAGAAAGGTGAAAAGAATTTAGGCTTTTGATGACAATGTTGAGCCCCTAAACCATCCGATCCCAGAGTAATCCTATTACTGCTTTTCTATTTATGTGAACTAACACAAATATTCTTTTGATATTTTTTTTTGGCCACTTTGGGTTGCATTTTCTGTTACTTGCACCAAAAGCATTCTGATGCAACAACAGTCAAGTACCAAGTAGGCTCTTAACAGGCATTATCTTATTCAATCCTTGTAACAACCACCCAAAGAGAGTTTCATCAACTCCACCTTGCAGCGAGAAATCTGAGACTCCAGAGAGATGAACCTGCAAAGGTCATTTGACTATAAATAGCTGGGTCAAGACTGAAACTCAGGTGTGCCTGGTGCAAAACCCACCTACTTCTGGTCCAGCTCCTGCCTCTCAGAACCGATGACCCAATGAGCATGGGGATTACCAGACAGGTCTTCCTGTGTCCTGGTTCTTGCACTCAGCTGCTTTACCCTCCACATCATCCATATGTCCTCACGTGTAGATAAAGTGATCGGATGCCTAGGTGATCTCACCCAACTAGATTATAAATGGAAAACAATCAGAGCTGCGATTCATTTCTATTTCAATTTCAAAAGCATTCCCTTCACACTTTTTCTGAGAGCTGAGACCGCAGGCTTTGAAGCCAGAGCCTCCACACCCTCCCCATCAGGCATTGTGCAGGTTCCTCCCTGGCATGCCTGATGCTCTTAGCTGGCGAGGTAGGAGCAATTATGGCTGTTACAGCAGCAAAATGCACCCTCCTGCCCTCTTCCCTTACCAACCAGCAGAGCCCCTCATAGCATGCTGGCCTGCCACAGACACTGGGAGTAACTGGGAAAAGCCTCCATGGCTCACTACCCCTCCCCTGAGCAGCAGTGTGCATTCGTGAATAATGGAGGCAGTGAGGGACTCAGGCAGCAGTCGGTCATTAGCCAACTCCACGGTGAGCTACTTTACAGAACGATTATACACTAATAGGTTCATTTGCTCACTTTGTTTTGATTCCTCAGAATGGACTCGTTCTCCTACCCATGGAATAAAAATTTTCAAGGCTTTTCACTCAGTTGTCAGGGAGATAGCTTTGGAGGCCATGATGTATGCCTATATTGAGGCTCAAATCTGTTTAGAGACTTTGAAAGCATTTAAGTGGGGAAGCATAAAGAATAGGATGCTTTAAATAACATTAAATAAAGGGTGTCCCTTCCAGGAAGTGGAGCTTAATCCCATTCCCCTTGAGTGTGGGCTGGACTTAGCATCTGGTATCCAATGAATTAAGACGCTGGAAAGGAGAAAATAGTGACCCTACAGTGGAGAAATCGGGTGAACACTGTCTTAACCAAGCAATCGGGTTTAGCATAGTGAGTGGTACCATGGGATATCATGTACCCCCTGACATAGTGTGATGAAGAAAGAGCTTCATCCCAGTGGTCTTCCTTCCCAAAACCCGTAACCCCAGACGAATCATAAGAAAAACATCAAACCCAATTTGAGAGACATTGCACACATCTGACCAGCACCACTCAAAACTGTCAAGGTCATACAAAACAAAGACTGAGAAAGCATTACAGACCACAGGAGACTTGATGAGACCACAAAGACCATGCACAATGTGGTGTCTGGACAGGACCCAGGGACAGAAAACGGACACCAGCAGGAAAATTGGTAAAATCCTAATGAAGTTTGTACTTCAGTTAATAGCACTATACCAAGGTCAAATGTACCAAGTCTCTTCATTCTGACAAATATAAGATGTTAATATCAGGGCAAACCAGGTGAGGGGTATATGGAGATGACCTGTATCATTTTTCCCACTTTTCTGTAAATCTAAAGTTATTCGCAAACAAAAAGGTTATTTAACATCTCTGCCCTACTCCCAAAATGAATAGAAAGAAATGGAATAACTGCTCTCTTTCCCACCTTCCCCAAAACATACACACACCCATCCTTAGGCCTTCTCGACTGGGTTTTGAGAGAATAATAAGTAGGTTAAGAGAAGGGAATAGGAAACATTAGATGATGAGGAGGAAATACATAGAGAGAAAAAGGAAGATACAGAGAAGGAAGAGGAAGGGGAGCCGTGGGGAGAGGAAGGTAGGGAGGTGAAGGCACTGGAGGTCTTGTCCCTGCTGAGGAGCAAGGACACAAATTTAAAGTTGGAAAATAGTGTGAGCAATGTTGCCCATACGTAGGTCCTGGGGAGCATCGATTTCACTGCTGCCACTACAGGTAGGGGAGGTACTTTGTTCAGAAATGCCAAAGGATGCAGAAAGGATGAGACCGAATTCTCTAGTACCCAGGGGGAAGGGACCAGCCAGAGGCTCACCAATCCCCTTCCCTCTGCCAGGGCCCACAAGAAAACTGAATTTCCCAGCTATCCTTGCTTTTAGGCTGGTGCCATATGACTAAGTTCTGGCTGGTGGTGTGTAGGTGGAAATAACAGGTACCACCTCCCAGTCCAGCCTCTCCAACCTCTCACACCATCCACTACCCTCTCTCTTTCTCTCCTGCTCACAAGACAAGCAATGGGAAAGTAAGGCCTTTGAATGATAAAGCCACACCATGGGAGATGTCCAGACTCTGGAGTCTCTGCTAGGAGGCTTCCAGACAGAAGACATGCTCCAGCTGCATAGGATGGCAGCCAAGTGAGAAATAGTTTTGCTGTGGTCAGCCATTGAGCTTTGAGGCTTGTTTGTTAGTGCAGCTAGCCTATCCTAATACTGATTATAAACAAAATAACTAACGAGCAAAACATTCTAGGGCAGTTCCGAGTGTGGAAAGCAGAGAAGGTAGCATCAGTCAGCGACCTCAAGGGATGAAGCTTTGGGTCTGGCAGTATTAAGGACTGACTATTCCTGGTGGTGAGATCTACATAAGAGAACCACCAAAAGAACATGGTGATCAGCAAGGAATGGCATATGGTTCACCTTAGCTGAAACACTACAGGGAAGAATGGCAATACTAGGGAATGAGGCTGTGGAAGAAAGCTCAGGCCACACCACAGCAAGTCCTAAGGGATGCTTCACAGCGATATCTTAGGAAGGTCTGTAAGCAAGTCCTAAGGGATGCTTCACAGCGATATCTTAGGGAGGTCTATAAGCAAGTCCTAAGGGATGCTTCACAGCAATATCTTATGAAGATTTATAATCCGGCTGTGACCGGAGCAGATCTTCTACATCACTCTGACCCAACATTCGGGATGAAGCGCATGCGTGTGTGAAAGAAGGCAGGCGGCGAGCCCTGTGAGAACTGCTGCAGTCGTCCAGTGGGGACAGCCTACTCTAGGCAATGGCGACAAGGGAAGAGTCCCAAGAGATATTGCCGGAGTTGACATCCCATCAGCTGGCAGGAGTTTTTCAGCTGTGCAGGACACAACGTCCCTGACCGTGACTTGATGTGACTGAGCATTGCCCCAGCCTCTCTTCCTGCCAGTTCCATGTGCTGTGCAAACTCCTCCCATCTGGGGGCGACCGTATATTCGCAGCTGTCAAGCACAAACGGTTCCCAGAGAAAAGGATTTACTAGGCTTCCTGTTTTATCCAACAAGTTGTTCCCATCTCCCTTTACCCACAGCTCGAGTCCAAGACTCCCATTGTGAAGAACAAAGTGTCCTTCCTCCCTTCCTTCCTTCCTTCCTTCCTTCCTTTCTTTCTTTCTTTCTTTCTTTCTTTCTTTCTTTCTTTCTTTCTTTCTTTCTTTCTTTCTTTCTTTCTTTCTTTATGTCTTCCTCTCATTATTTCTCTTTTTCTGCTCATCACCAGTCAACAAATATTTATTGTCTCCTCACAGCAGCTGTGCAAATGGTTAGGGATATAAATTTCAATAAGTGTGAAGTTAAGGATCTCATGAGTAAGGGGTCAGAAATCCCAACACATGTGTAGCTAATGGTAAGACCAAGTGCAACAACCTGTGTGACCCTGGGCTACCGGGACACAGAGACGAGACTCAGTCTGCCCAGGTCAGATGGAGAGGCAGGGGGAAGTCTAACTTGGGCCTGGGCAAACACATAGGCCACTGCTGGGCTGAGAGATGGGGGAGGCATTCCAGGACGGGAGCAAGAACACATCTGGACAGGGCTTGCCAAGGTTTAGAATGCTAGGGAGTCCAGTATCCTGGTCACAGGACACTTAGTTTGAGGACAGAAACTGACTTAAGCAAGGAAGACAGATGTATAGACAGACAGTATATCAGCTCATAAAACCAAGCTTTATCTAGTGTCAAGCACACCAGGGACTCCCACGATGCCACCATGACTTTGTAGCAACCTGTCTCTCAGCCTTCCCTTCTTCCTCAGTTCAGACTCACCTGGTCTCCTCCCCTCACAGGCAACCTGGCTCCTGCAAGACCAGACATACATCCTACCAGCTTGGCACCACTTTCCACTAATTCCTGCAAAAGCACAGGTTGGTTCTTATTGGCCCAGCTAGAGGCACCCACCCACCCATCTCCACCCAATCCCAATGGTTGAAGGAATCTTGTACTTCCACAGGCCAGGCAGGGGTACACGGCACAGCAAGGGAGGTTGGAGGTGGGGTCAGCCCAACCCAAGCCATCAATGTCATTACAACTAGTATAGCTGAGGAACAGGATGAGGGGTGTAGGGGGAGCAAGCAGGGAGTGGGGGTGGGGGGTGGCAGGCAAGGAGCACAGAAATGGCAGGAGAGGGGAGGCAGTGGGAGGGAAGGATCAAGACGAAATAAGGACCACATCATGGCTCCCTTCTAGGATGTGCAAAGGGACATGGACTTTATTCTTCAGGCTACTGTTCTCAGCTCTCCTCCCACAACATGACTGATGAACGACACCGTCTGCGGGCATATCCAGGCGTTATTCACGGCATTATTCACAATTTTTCCACACATTAGCTCTAATTCCACCCTTCTTCTCCCACGCCAGACAGCAATGATACAGTGAACCTTGCTCTAATTGGTTTCTAAAGAGTAAAACAAAAAGAGAATAAATTATTCACAGGCTTCTGCTCTCTAATTACCAGTAGTAGCAAATTACTTTGATTCAACAGTGTCTCCCACCACCTCAGCTGAGCACAGATGTCATAGGCAAGGGGAGACGCTGGAGGTTTTTAAACACAGGATGGATGGAGGAGGGGAGTCTGAAGTCAGAGGGGCCAGTTGGGAGGTGATGATAGTAGAAAGGTGACAGGTACCAAGGACCCGAGCCAAACTAATAGCTGGAGAGAGTGGAAACAGAGGAGCTAACTGCAGAGATGCTGTGCAGGGCACAACTGCCCATTGACTGGAGGATAACACAGCCACGCTTCTGCTTTTGCTGACAACTTCCAAGCCACCCCTCTTCACCTCTCCCCCACTACTCACTCTCCCCCTCACTGGCCAGCCACAACACACTCTGGAAAAAAATGAAAGACCACCGCAGTGGGGCGTGGGGATTCTGGCCTCAGCAACTCCCCATTCTCAGGTTCAAAGGAGCGAACTGCTTCCTGACTGCTTCCTATGTGTATTTTAAAATATAATCAAATAATAATTTACGATAATGATTTCAGTGAGTTTTCTGTGATTTTCATGCTTATGTGAGCACTGTTAATAATACCTATACTTGTAGTGGTTAATTATTATAAAATTATTATTACTGATAACTCTTCCAAATAATGCCTTATGTTTTATAGTACTTTACCAGTTTATACTTTTCATTTCTCTCCATTTATTTTATTTTCACAATAATTCTGAAACCGTATTACTGAACCTGTCTCACAAACTATCGAACTGAGGGACTCGCCCAAAAGCGTAGCAATTAGGTTGGTGGCAGAGACCAGGTGGGAAGTCCAGATTTCCGATTCCCGGGACCGTGATTTTCCCACTTCATTTTGGTGCTCACTGCAGTAAAAAATGATAAAAAATACAAACTGTGTTCCCAACCTGAGAACTGCATTAGCCTCTAGCTCTCAGATTTTCAGCTACTCACGTTTCCCAGAGGGGAAAACTTAAACAGGGAGGAAGGAGAAGGGGTACCTAATTTGGGAGAAAGCTCCCAAAGCAATTCAGTGGCTTGTATCAGGGGCTTCTCCACAGGGTTGCTACTGGCATTTGGGCAGGGCAACTTCTTGTGTTGCAGGGTCCTTTGCACTTTAGGATGTTAAAATCTTCCCCCAGCCCCACCCAGGGGCACTGTCACAACCAGAATTCCCACCTGTGTTTTCTATCGCCCCCTGGGGGCCTGGGGGGATCCTGCAGGACACAGGGGCAGAATTGGGGCTGGAGAGGACTTTGAATACCTGAGACTTCGGCTAGGGCGAGCTGATGAAATTTTATTTTTATTTTTATTTTTTAAAGATTTTATTTTTTAGAGAGAGGGCAAGGGAGAGAAGCAGAGAAACATCGATGCACCAGAGAAACCTCAGTCAGCTGTTGCCTCTCACATGCCCTCTACCTAGGACCTGGCCCCCAGCCCAGGCATGTGCCCTAACCGGGGATCGAACTGGCAACCTTTCAGTTTTCAGGCCAGTGCTCAACCCCCTGAGTCACACCAGCCAGGGCTGATGGCATTTTTTTTTTAATTTAAGCCACTATACTTCCTAGTAACAGGCCCCAAACTTTCTGACTCCTGTGCTTTTGCGAAAGCTACGTCCTCTCCCTGGAACTTGCTCTCCCACGCAAAGCTTAACCATACAAGTAACCACCTACCTGGTCTTCAAGGTGCAGCCCATCGACATTGTTCTGAGAAGCCTTGCTGAACCCCACCCCCCAGATTCCTAGAGCATTCCACCCCGCTGCACACAAAGAATGCTGAGCCCAGGTGGGCAAGGATTCTCCCCGAGGTTCTACATCCATGGACAATGTGAATATCAAAGCTCTGTAGATTCTATGCATCAGTTAGGGGATGGGTAGAGGCAAAACATTCTAAGACCAAAGAGACTGCAGTTAACACCTGTTGGATCAGAAAACATCAAGTGAAGGAGCGTTGAAGGATGACAAAAGCGTTATTGGCTGAAGGACCTCTAATTTCAGACCACACTGCTCACCTGGGGACTCCCACCAGCCCTGCCTGGGACCTGAGACTCCATCCCAAGTAAATACCCCACGCCCACAAAACTCTGTTTATGCAAAGACATCCATGGCAGCAGCTGCCTACGTTACGTTTGCAAAAACACTGGAAACATTCCAGCTTCCAAACATCAACAGAGGCTTGACTGAGTCAGGATACATCACTGAGTGACATTTAAAATGTTTGATACTCATGAAAATTCAAACGTGGGCAAATGCTATAATGTTAAATTTTAGAACATGATACTGTGTGAATAAAGAGAAGTTCAATCTACTCATAGAGGAAATCAATCGAATTTTAACACCATGGGAAGAAAGAACAACGGATGGCATTTTCCCCCGTTTCCTTTATCTATGAGCATGTACCCCTTTTATAACAGAAACCTATTTTTAAAAACTCCCTTTAAACAAATAAACAGACCCGAGCACAGCTCACGTCCCCCGACCCACCCCCTACCACGGAGTATGAAGCCCAAGGAAGGCAAAAGCTCCTCTTTCTATCTGGAAAGTGGGTTTCCACTTGTAGTCAAGGAGATAATCCTTATCTCTGAGTTGCTGTCTAAGCTACTGGGTGGGATAAGAATTGTCCTCACCCTCTGGAAGGATGTGGCAACTGCTCGATGACTGTCAACTCGATGCCCAAGGTCACGCAGCTCTGCAGAACTGAGTCCCCGTAAAAGATGCAACTCAACAGCCAGAGTGGAGCTGCTCTATTTCCCCAGTACTCAGGCTGGCTCCCAGCAGAGCCCCTCACACGGCGCCACCGGGGCAGGCTGCCTCACACACCTGGAGGATCACCACCTGGTCCTGGGAGATGCTGTTCACACGATTCTCAGGGAGTCACCCCACGAGCCAGGGGCTGGGAGGGCAGTTCCCAAATCCCAGGCAACCCTCTGGCCTTGCCCATGAAATACAGCATCTTTCTCCCGAAGTCAGTTGCATTTCCCAAGCACAGGCTGAGGCTTAAAGGCACCAGGATCCCTCCTGGGAGGGAAAAAGCTCACACCTTGCTGATGGGCACCCAGAGGGGCAGGTGGAACCTTTCAAAGGGGTTCAGCACAGTTCATCGACTAATCACTTGGATTCTGGAGACAGGTGGCAGGGGTAGGGGTTCCACCGCCGGCTCCACCCCTTGAGGACTAAGTGACCTTGGACAACTTATTCCCATAAGTGAGCACAACAGTAGTACCTCTCCCAAAAGACTATTGTCAGGATTAAAGGACGTACCGTGTGTAGCGCATCTAGGATAGGGCCAGGCCCTTAGGAAGAGCCATGAAAGGGTAAGGGCCTGATGCATTAACCAATACCAGCTGGCTGTCTCCGAGCACCAGGAGACAAACATTTGTAGCCCACCAGCACGGGCCAAGCCGTGCTGGGCTTTACACATGGTGCCGTTTTCAACCCTCACCACAGCCACAGAGCATAAGTGATAGGGGACTCATGAGTTGGAAATTCTTAGTTTTAAGTAACAGTCAATAAGCTTAGTAGTTAGTGCATGTGAAAAGCTATTACTGGCTATCTCCTGGCTCCAGGAGACCACAAGCAGTTCCACTTTGCACCTCGGAAGGACTGCAAGCCATCTAGGTGGGATCTGAGCCACTGTGCTCCAGGGGAGACATCCACTGCCCAGCACACAGGTAAAGAATCACTGGTCAACAGATGAAAGAATGTTGCAGCTTTTTAGCTGATTAACCTTTTCCTGAATTCTAACCCCCTTACCCACACTTTCCTTCTCCTTATAAAAAGGGGCAGTTTGAAAGGGAACGTTAAGACGGTCAATTAGGGCATGTGACCCGCTGGCCATCTGAATAAAGCTTCAGTCCCTGTCTCCGCACCTTGGGTCTGGTGGTGACAGGCAGCACCAACGCCGGCTTTTCTGGTTTCATTACTGGAGCCACAGGGAGGTGCAGAGGCCTTGGTCAAGACAGAATCGTCAAAAAAAAAAAAAAATCCTCACTGTTATTTTGCTTTGGTCAGTGTGGAAGCAGGAAGTGAGCGATTCGCCTGAACCTGCAAAGAATATCAGGTTACTGTCAGTTTCAGAAACGCCTTTAGGGAGTGACCACAAGGCAGAAAAGTGAGCGTTTGATCCAGCAGTTTCTCGGACATGTGGGAGCAAAACACGGCACCTCTGGAGGGCCCCTGCCATGCACGGCAGCTGAAAACCCTACAAGGGCAGGACTACATGTGTTTCATTTACGTCGCACACCTACTACCTGTAGTGTCTGGCACATAGTAGGAGCTTGACCAAAGCTTACTGTGAACGAGCGAGTGCCGAGGAGCTCCCAACTGCACGCCTGACCCAATTCTCCTACTGTTAAAAAACTGCTCTTTTCCAAGCCCCTGTCCCCCTCACAGCCTGTCCGACCGCAGCCCCTGATTAGGCCTCCTTTGTGTCATGGACGTGGGTGGTGGTGTCTCTGTCAGGTGCCTGCTGCTAGGCTGTGATGAATGAAGAGATCCGAGGGGAACATTCTGGGACTGTGTGGAACAAAAAGCATTGCTATAAATGGAAACTGTTACCCTGTAAACCTGACGTATTACTCACAGAGAGGAAGATGGAGAAAATAGTGAAGTTCAAAGTAAAGCAGCTCTGTTTTCTTTCTACATTTTTCCTTTTGAAAATCAGCGCTTTGGCATTCACATCATACCTAAAAGGAAGTTAATTTAGCAATACGTCTAGGTAGGGAATGTAAAGAATTTTAAAGAAGCCTCCTCTTACAGGAAAAAAAAATCCATGTATCTATTTTCATTCTTTAAAATAATCATAAATGTATAAAATCCTAAAAACAGTTCTCACTTCTACCCATATTTAGTAGATATTTTCTAAGCAATAAATTCCTTCTAACCAAATAGTCTCTGTAAACACAATAATGTTTCTGAGTGATTGCATGAGCAAAGTTGCAAAAACAGCTTTTGGAAAGTAAGTGGAAACCAGACCCATCCTCACAAAGAGAATAACAAAGAACTCCCCAAGATGGAGGTATTCCACTTTCCAAATGCTCCCATGAAATGCTCCAGTCCCCTCCGCTCCATACATTTTTATTGCTCAGGACAAATTTCCTAGCGTATATGGAGAAGACTGTCTCTTGCATCTCTTCCCCATCTCTTGCATTCCGTGACTTCATGGGGGTCACTTGAAATTTCAAACTGGCCACAGCGGGAATATTTACACTACAGAAATTAGCAAACGCCATCCCCCATCAACAGCGGAAGGGACAAACAAGCCCTGGGACAGCCACGTGATAGAATACTGCTCTCCAATGAAAAGAGATACTCTACATGCCACAACGTGGATGACTCTTACAATAATTGTACTAAATGAAAGGCGCCAGGTTTTCTAAAGGATACATACTATCTGATTCCATTTATATAAATATCTAGAAAATTGCAAGCTGATCTATATCATCTATAGGGACAAAGCGCCAATCAGTGGTCACCTGGGAATGGACTGGAAGGAAGAATTACAAAGGGGCTCAAGGGAATTTCGAGACTGATGGGTGTGGTCAGTACTGTGATTACAGCGATGATTTTGCAGGTGTTTACTCAGATGGATGCCTGACATGTGTATTTGAATACGTGCAGTCTCTGCTAGGTCAATTATGTCTTCATAAAGCTGTTTGTAAAAATGCTCTTCTCCGTTCATTCCTCTAATAGCATCTATTTTAGTTATACTCACTATTATATAAAGTAACTAATACTTTAATAAGTAAAACAAATGCTACCACACCTTACAGTACTTGTGGACTTCCTCTTACATTTCTTCCACTAAACTCCAAGTTCCTCCAGAGCAAGAACCTTCATGAAGTCTTTCCTGGGCACAGGTTTTCTCCTCTCCTCTGCCCCTGCCTCCTCGCCCCAGGAACAATCTGGGACTCCATCCTCTGTGTTCCTGTTTCCAGACAGGGAGCCCAGGAAGTAGGAAGCACAAAGGCTTTGAGGCCAAAAGGATGCAAAGTTACTCTTGCTTCTGCTGTTTGTCAGTTGCTTGTCCTTGGGCAAGTCACTTAGCGTTTATAAAACTTTCTTTGCTAACATGTGAAAGAAGCATGATACCAACACCTACCAGGGGCAGAACAAAAGGGACTAGATCACTCCCATGAGGAGTATATCAGCAAAAGACACAGAAACCACGGCATAGGCAACCTTGAAAACGTAATAATAGTCCCTTCAAAGCCGTGAGAAACAAGCACCACCACACTCAGTCTAAGGGGTCCGATGTAGACTGGAATTGCTGGAAAAGGCCCCTGGAAAGAGGCTACTCCAGGCTCTGCTTGCTACATGGTTTATCAAAAAAAGTGGAGATGCCCTTTCAACCAGTGTATCCTCTTCTAGTTATTGCCATTGAAATATGGCAATATCTAGGTGCCTGAAGATTTTTATCATTGCATTTCTTTAAGGAGTGAAAAGAGCCTTGGCAGGGTAGCTCAGTTGGTTAGAGCACCTTCCTGATACACCACGGTTGCAGGTTCGATGCCCAGTCAGGGCATGTACAAGAAGCAACCAACGAATGCATCAACAGGTGGAACATGAACTGATGTTTCTCTCTCTTTCTCTTTCTATCTCCATCTCCATCTCCACCTTCCTCTCTCTGTCTAAAATCAATCAATACAAAAAATTTTAATTAAGTGAAAACGAGTAAAAAGCCAGAGCAACTTAAATGTCCAACATACATTTTTTCTCTCTCTTTCTCTCTCACACATACACACATTATGTGGCAACATAAAAAAATGCTTAAGATAAAATGTTCAGTAAAAACAAAAAGGATCCAAAATGGTATCCATACCATAATTACAACTATAAATATAAGGCAGAGAAAGAAAGACTTCTGGAAGGATACCAACATGATAGCCTGGATTATGTTCAGGATCTTTAAAATTTTGTCATTTATCAAATATTCTGCAAGGTAAGTATGTTATTTTTAGGACAAAATTTCACTTTGGGAAAGAGGGCTGGTAAGGAAGAAACCACGGCAATGTGTCAAAGTCAGGGCATCCGAAGGTGGTGACACCGTGTCAGCCACCGAAACAGTAAGTAAACAGCCAATGCCTCTCGGCTTCTGAAAACTTCCACATTGCACGTTCCCAGAAGAAAACAGGCAATTCGCTTACATTCTGTTGAATTGGCTTTTGGAGAAAGACAGCATAAGGGACATTTGGTGACACTTCAGTTATCTTAAATGGCGTGGACATATGGCATCCCACGGGGTGGGAGAGCTCATTCTGTGATCACTGCAAAACTGTAGACACCCGGTCCGGGTAAATACTGGAAGGGAGCAAAGTCTGTATCGGGTAACATGGTCAGGACAGGCCGCTAATGGCCATTAGAGAGAAGGCCCCTGTGGCAGCAGGTGCCAAGGGAACAGGGACGCAGATGTGGGAGAAGGGAGGGAAGGAAGGTGGCACAGAGGGGAGGCTACAGGGTGGGAAGAGCCCCGGTTCTCAGGACTGCCGGACTCAGAGCAGCCTGGATGAAGAAGCCCTAAAGCAGAAGGAAGACAATAATAAATTGGAAGAGAATAGAGACCACTAAGTGTCATAAAACACAAGGCTTTCCGCCAAAAGAAGATGAAGTTGCAGTGTGGACGGAATTCACTCATAGTTAGTTGCTGGTGATGCCACCAGCGTTGTCCAATGTGTTAGAAAAAGAACAAGTTTTAGAACTTGTTGATCTCCTCTCTCTCTCTCTCAATCTCTACCTCAATTAGACATAATCAAGGATAAAATAACCAGCCGAGCATGGGAGAAACACATAATTTACTAAATACAATTCAGCCCCCTTCGCACACCCTTTTCTAAATCTAAATCTAAATCTGGACCATTTTTGGGGACTGAAAATAAAGAACAGATTCAAGGTCCTTGGATCCACAATCCAAGTCTGCTATTTGGTTGATTGACATCCTTCTGTTCCTGACTTCCCAGAGTGCTCAGGCTGTCTGCAACGTGCCAGCCTCCAAGGACTGGAGTGCCCTCACCTGGACCAGAACCATCACCTCTTCCAAATGAGGGCCAGCGTGTCTGCAGCACTCGCTCAGGTATCACTCCCTCCCCAACTAAACTCACCTCCGGGGCCTGCAGGGAACTCATCCTACCAAACTTACTTCTGCTGCATTCAACAGTAACCAATAAATGGGGTTACAGGTGAGGGGCTATCTATTCAATAACCTTAGCTACTACTGCATTTAGAAATGTTTTTTAAAAATGGCCTCTGTGCCAACCCATGTGGGAAAGATTAGTTTTCCCAAGTCTTTTCCCCGAATTGCCCTTGCCCTTCTCTGGGCCCCACAGGTACCCAGGCCCCATGCTGTTCCCCAGCTCCATCAGTCCCGCTCTGCAAGGCCCAGGAAGCCTGTATTTTGATGTTCTGTGTGTTGGGGACTGAGGCACAGAAATGTTAAGTCCTAACCGTATAACTTAAGGGAAAAATATGCAGTCTCCTTTCCACTCCCCCAAGATTTCCAAGAGCTCCAATGACCTCGACCAGTGGAACAAAACCAAAGCATCTTCCCATGGTAAACAAGGTCCCACCATATTTGGGTCCGACTTCACTTTTCCAGCACTGCCTCCCTTTCACACATCCTAGACGCAAATCCAGCAGTCCCTTCAACATGCGTCATGTCTTCCTGCCCCCAACCCCGGCCCACACTCCATGATCCAGGATGGTCTGCTGCGCAGTCACACCACGTGCCATGTAATGTATTCCCCCTAGATCACCGTGAGGCCCTAGCGGGGGCTGGGGGAGGTTGGGGGGTAGAGACATGAGCTGGTCCAGTTCACTCCATGTGGCTCCAGCACCAGGCACAGGATGTGGCTGCTGAATATGCCCTTGAGTAGGGTGGGAAGAAAGATCTGTTGTTTAAAAGATTCTAATAAGAAGGAAACCACTCCTTTCCTTTCCTGCTAGCAAGGGCAGAACCCTGCCCTAAGGCTGTAAGCAGGAACAAACATTTGTACAGAGTAAGACACAGGGTCACATTACCATGGAATTAACAGACCAAGGCCCCTGTCCCAACACAGAGGACAGGGGCCAATTCCCAACCAGGTGAGATCCAGACTTGCATTATCTATCACAGGGCACAGTTTTAAAGGGTTTTACTTTATTTTTATTTAGGGTACCTTAATTTTACCACAAAAAACACAAACGCAGTAGTCATTCATCACCAATAGCTTGTGAGGGATAACATATGGTGCCTTTGAGCTCTTTCCCAGTGTAGGGGCCCATATCAGTAGGCCCGTCTGTCTCTTTACCTCCCCCACCATCATGCCTGAGCCCAAGGCCTGGTCCTGGGGAGAAGCAGGTGATAATGCAGGAGAGGTGGAAAGAGAGGGCCAGCTTTTCTGGCTTGGGGGGTTCCAGGGAGAAGGGAAACTGGGGCAGAAGAGGGGTAGGGGAGAGACCTGTGTCCTGTCTCTGTAGAGGGACATCTGCCCACAGACTAGATGGTCTGCATCCCAGTAAACTCAGCGGCCAGTAGCATTAGACAGAGGGAGGCTGGGTTTTAGCTTCCTCAAGTTGTCTCTTAGGCTCTGTGTGGTTTGGACGGGCCTCAGATATTCCCACAAGCTCCCGAGGCCGGACCTCGGGAATGCCCTGGGACTGTGATTGAGGAGATGGCCTGTGAGGTTGACGTGGAGACCTAGCAGACAAGGGTGAAAGGCTGGACCACTTGATCCAGAACTCTGAGAATCACAAGGGACCTCAATGGGATCCAAGCACTGCAGAGGGGGTTGGGTGGGGAAACCTCAGGGATTCCCTGTGCACTTCAGGTCTGTGTGTGGCTTGGGACACAAATTCCTGTGGCTAATCAGGAAGAGGGGGTGGGGGTTGTCCATACTTGGCACTGATGGGCAGATTCAGATGGAGGCTCCCAGCCCTCTGCCCCCCACCTGACAGTGCTGAAGCTCTGGCCCCTCCCTGGGCAGTGAGTCTGCCAACCTCTGTTAAATGTGCTGCTGAGTCATTCTGAGGGGTGTGCACTGAGGGGTGGAGGGCGCCACAGACGAGCCCCAGTCCTGTGCATGCAAACCTGGCCGGCCCCGGGCCTGGCGAGAGTGTGTCTGGTTCCAAGAAGGATGGTCTCTTTAGGCGAAGTTATCCCTGGAGACACGTCTGCTGCCTGGGAACCAGAGGGTGTCCACAAGTGAACCGTCTGCACAGAGGTCAACATTTACGACTATTTCCCTTGGACAGTAGAAAGCGTAGTAATGGGGTATAATTTAAAATTATCCCCTTTTATGGTGCAGCTTCTTTAATTAATTCCAGCGCTTCAGCAAAGCCTCTACAATAAAAGTACGAGACACTGAAGAAAACTGTGGCCTGCCCCATGCTTACCCCACCACTAGGGCCCATGGGGAGATGCAGCATCGGGTATAAAACAGACACTCAGAGGGACTGGCTCAGGGCACCTAGGCCACGTCACAGAGCTGGCAATGGGGGGCCAACCAGAGATCGCAGCACAGTGGGAAAGCACATGCAAGAGACTTATCAGAGGCAACAACGTGTGACAGAAAATGGAGGAGGTGCTGGGGGAGGCCAGGAGAGTGGGATGCAGGTCTGACTCCCAGTGAAGGGCAGGAGGACAGGAGGTTGGGTACCAGTGCCTTAGACCACAGTGCTGCTCTAAAGAAAGTTCAGCAAGGCCATCGAGGAGTCCCTGAGCCAATGTCACTACCTCAGGAAACCCATGTCTCTCAGGGACAGCTAGCCTTAGTGTCCCTGACACTCTCAGATGGTAGCTGAGTGTACCCTTGGGAAACACAGCACCTGCCACCACAGGGACAAAGTTCCTTGCACAGGAACTGGGGCCGGGGGTCAAAGACATTCCCTGCAGTCACAGATGGGAAAGGTGCATTCACAAGGCCACCGCAGAAACATACCCCCTCTTTTCCAAAATTCTGTGGCATGCATGAGGAATGGTGTCTGCATGATATGTGCTTTGTCAATTCCCAACAGCGAAAAATCCGTCCATGAAAACTGACTTATGAAGAGAAGCCTGAATAACCTCCCTTATGGGAAGCCAACACTGCAACAGAAACTTTCCAGAACTCATTCTTTCAGATTTCCCTTAGCAAATCTGAGGAAGACTCGACTGATGTGGATTAGCAAAGACAAGAAGGGGGAAATGTCACCTCCAGGAGGCAGCACTGAGTCAGGAAAGCAGGTGTCCTCAAAGTTCCCAGGGGGTGACCAACATACAGTGATAGAGGCAGACATGTGACCAGACTTCCCATGAGCAAACTGGGAATTTTAACCTATGACTCATCCTGGGGCGGGGTCCGAAGCTGCAGGAGATGCACCCCACACCATGCCATGTCATCAGCCAGATTGCACATTTCCTGAAAGTAATCAAGTCAGAAACCGGCTTCTTGGCTGCAGCCCCTGCTGGAAAAGTGACTGCCAAGGCCAAAATGAGGATGAGTTCAATGATTTAATTCTGCATGGAAAACACAGTCCATTAAATGGGATCTGACAAGACCTTAATCTCATCCACAGCCGACGGTGTTGGCTCAGTGCAGCTCTGCTCTCCGTGACGTATCCTTAGTAAGCTATGTATAGAATAGGCACGCTTTTGCCAAAGCCCAAATAAGTCCATTCAGCGTGGGCAGAGAAGCTCACCAAGCCCCTGGTGATTCTCGAGGGAGTGAGCGTGCTCCTCTTCCAAATGCAAAAGTGTCAAAACCTGGCAACTCCACCTACGTTGGGAGTCACACAATTCAAGGGAAGTAACCAAGATGGCCAATGCCCTGATGGCTTCAGAATTCCCGCTACTGTCCAAAGAGGTCAGGCCAGCGGCCAGCCTTGCTCACAAAGCCCCCGCAGGGCTCATGTGCGCAGCGTGGGGCTCACTGCACAACCCAGGCACAGAAGAAGGGGGGGTCAGGTGTCAAGGGATGGAGCATCCTAAATACGATTTTGAAAACTGGGCAAGAAGGAATTAGGGGCTGTCACATCCATCAGCCCACCTAATCCTGGCAACAGTCCCCAAGGTCTGTGTTGCTATTTCATCGGCTCTCTTTGTAAAAAGAGGAAACTGAGACTCAAAAGCAGGACTCAAATCACATAGTTTACAGGAGTGTTTACAAACTCACGCCTATGGCGTTCCCAAGCCCATGCCTCTCTTCTCAGAGGGAGGTTACTGGACCGTCACATCACATGGGAGCTTGTTAGGAACGTGGAGTCACAGGCCGCCAGCCAGACCTAATGAATCTGGGTCTGTGTTTAATAGGATCCCCCAAGGAATGTTTTAGACATAAAGTTTAAGGAGCACTGCCTTAAAGGGATCCTATCCAAAAGGAGTAGGTGCACTAAAAACGTTAAGTGTAGTCTAGAAAAGGGATTTAGTATAACAGACCCTGGTCGGTCTCACAGGGGAAGCATCAAACTATACATACCCAAGTTGCACATCCAAACTGGGAGCACCAATCACACTATCGTATCTCACCAACAACAAACCCAGGAGCATAAAAGCCAAGGTAAACATGGTGGAGAAGCCACAGCCTTGGAGCCAGGTGGACTAGGTTAAAACTTCCAGCTCTGCCACCTGCTGAGTGACTTTAAATAATTTGCTTGATCTCTCTGAGCCTCAGTTTCCTAACCTGTTCCAGTGGGATAACATTACCTTGCCAGGGTTTGGGGAGATTGAATAAGCAAAGGAAGGTGGAGTTCCTGGGCATAGCAGATGCTCAGTAGACAACTGCTTTCCTTGACATTCAGTGCAATCTGGCCCAGGTCTCACCTTTGCAAAGCTGCATGCTGGAGGCTCTCAGCAGCCAGCTCTTTCCCGTTCTCTCAGGTCCTCTAGTGGCTGGTACTGAGATTCCCATCACTGATCAGATTGGCTGGACTTGTCTGTCTTCCTTAAGCTCCAAGTTTAGTTCACTTTCATCTCTCTTAAGAAAAACCTGAGCCAAGCAGCAGGTTGAAAGGGACAGGTCATGAGGAACAAGGAGGACAGGCAGCTGGAGTGCAGGTCCCAGGAGTGCCTGCTTTCCAGACACTGAAGCCATTTTATTTAGTTACCGTTCCCACTTTCTTCTCCTCCAAGGGCTCGGATCTGGAAAGCAGACATTTCGCGCCAGAGGCTCAGTGGGCTTTCAGAGCCCATAAGGCCTGCACCTGGAGCTGCAACACCCAAGTCTGATCCTATTTCCTCTGCGGGTACGCCATCAAAGGCAGGCGAGCCTTGAGTGAGTGCTGAGCAGGAATTTGTTCTCAGGGTCAAACACTGAGCCTGTCTCTCTCACGTGTACAATAATCTCCTTTAGGTCCTCCCTCAACCCTGGGAGGTGGGCATCTTTATCCCTATTTCACGGGTGAAAGAACTGAGGCCAAGATGCCATATTTTGTCGTGTTTAAGGCCTACTTTGTTGCTCAAATTTTTGAGGGAAAATAAGGATGCACTTTATAATGGGTGTAATGATCATATACCACGGGTAGATCAATGGGCACAATAATCCCGTGTATAATGCGCACAAACGTGGTGCACATTATATACAGCAAAATACAGGTAAGAGACCTGCTCAAATTAACACAGTGAAATATTTTAGCTCAAAAGGATGTTAAATATCATCTAGTCCAGTGGTTCTCCAGGTGTGGTCCTGGACCAGCAGCATCAGCACCACCTGAAGCTTCTTCAAAAGGCACATCCTGGGACACCCCCACCCCTGCCAGCCCCAGACTTGGAGGTGAGCCCAACAATCTAACAGCCCTCCATGTAATTATGAGGCACACGAGTTTGAGAACTACTTCAATGCTCCAGTTCAATGCTCACGTGTGACAGTCGAGGAAACAGAGGTTCAAAGAGAGGAAGCAATCTGCCCATGGTACTGGAACTAACCAACTAACCATAAAGTCCAGGACAGCCACTTTCAGGGTCACATTGTCCTACCTGGGTAGCTCAGTATGTCCCTTTCATGAGGAGTAAAGACAAAGGCCCACAGCACAACAGAGGACATGCCTACGATACTTTTCGGCGACACTGGCTGTCTGGGATCTGGAACAGGACCGGGATGAGAAGACCTTTCCCTTCACACACTGGTATCTTTCTCCCAACAGTCCACTGAACTGTCTGCTTCCAGACTCGGCACACCTGCTTCAGCCCCCCTGCCCAGCAAAGAGGCCTAGATGGACAGTGTCAGGGACCGGGTCAGACCTGGGCAGGCATCTACACGCCCCTCAGCTACCAACTCATAAGCTCTGCAGGGAAAAAGGTGGTGCCTCCCATCTTCCGAAATCCTCACTTCTAAATCTGTATGTTGGATTCTCACTCCTGCTCCACCTCTGGCACTACACAGAGCTAGCTGACCCAGATGCACAGGGCCGGCCACCAAAGGCATTCTGCTCGGAAGAGGACTTCTCTTGAAGCTGCATTTCTGTCGAAAGCATGTGTTTTGGGTGAGTTGATAGATGACATGTTTGTTAGGGGTGGGATTCCAGGGGCTAATAGGGATTAAGGAGGAGCTAAAGTCCACACAAGCCACCCCTTGCTTCTGCCATTGCTGGCCACCAACTCACAACTGTCCTTATTAACTTGTGTTTGAATTCAATCTAAACTATGGGCTCCACTTTTGGGGGCCAGTTTCTTCATCTCTAAAACAGACGTGCCTGGCAATATAAGAACACCAAATGTGGTTATTGTTGTTAGAACAGGAAACTTGGGGGAGACTGAAATGTATAAACTTTTAAAATTGTTTGAAAAACACCTACCTTTTGTAAATGTATCAATATAAACACTGCATACATTTGGGAATAGAGAACAGAATTTACCTCTGGGGCAGACTGTCCCTTTGACCTAGAAAGAACTATTTGAATGAAGGTATTATGCAAACATAAAACACGTGTACACACTTGGTCCTGGAAGTGGCTTGCCTATCATTGTCTCCACATACTTGCAATCAGCTAGAAACAATTTCTGGGGAAAGTGAAATGAAGCATCTAATTCTTTCCCTTTGAGAATCAACGTTGTTAGAATGCGTCTGTGAGGGGGCAGGGGCCTTCTGAGGCCAGGTGTCGGGAAAGGACAACAGGAGCCCGCAGGAGGGGGCATCGCAAGAAGCAGGAGGTGTGGAGCAGTGATGTGGTCTTGTAACTTCACCGAGGCCAGTAAGTCCACCTATATGTGAGATGTCTTCACCCTGGCAGGAGGTAGGGGACAGGGGGCAGAGCAGGGTAAGGGCTGACTCTTAAACCACTGTCGGGAAGCCTGGGGGATCCTTAGGAACACTTAGGGAGAAGAACCCCAAGAAAAGACTGGACATCTTGATATTTCGGCCCATTGGCACTTACTGTCATTGCAATTTGGATCTTATTTAATAATAAAAGCTAATGACCCTCTTTTGTGGCCCCCAGTTCCAAATGCCCTCCGAGTGTGAAGAAGAGAAGAAAAGGGAACAGCCAAAGCCATCACGCATCTTCTGCTGCTCAGTGGCAACAACCCCACAGAGGGGTAAGGGGACAGATGATGACAGTCCATGAGAGCCATGTGCTCTTCCTCCTCACAAACCTGGCCCTCCAGAACTGAGAAGGCCAGATGCTGACGATCACATGCCCAGGTCTCTTAGTATGTGGGAGTGTGTATAAATGTGGTGGGTTTCTTATGACTTTATTTATTTATTTTTAGAGAGAGGAAGGGGGTAGAAAGAAAGGGAGAGAAACATCAATGTGTGGTTGCCTCTCACCTGCCCCCTACTGGGCACCTGGGCTGCAACCCAGGCACGTGCTCTGGTGACCCTTTGGTTCACAGGCTGACACTCAATCCACTGAGCCACACCAGCCAGGGCTATAAATGTGTTTTACACACACGCACTC
This sequence comes from Macrotus californicus, assembly GCA_007922815.1. Taxonomy (NCBI): domain Eukaryota; kingdom Metazoa; phylum Chordata; class Mammalia; order Chiroptera; family Phyllostomidae; genus Macrotus; species Macrotus californicus. Next base: position 50,549 of record VMDR010002994.1, on the reverse strand, counting down.
ACACACACACACACCATGGTGCCTGAGAGGCTCTGAATTTCAGAACCCCACACCTCAACCTCCCTCAGGGACTGACAGCACTGGCCCCTGATGCACCCCCGAGGTTTACAAGAGTAGGGTTACAACGCACTGCTCTTCCTGGATTTCCCAGAGTCACTGGCACAGGAAGTCATCAACTCTCGGGTTTCTTCACTCCTTGAGCCAAGTGGGGGGAGGACACCCAAGAGGTACATTCCTATCCGCATTATTTAAAATCCAGCTACAGTGCATCCCTCCCATTGCCCTCTGAAGGCACACAGAAAACCAGCGGCGCGATAACAAGGGTAACCTTGATTCTGCTCTGATGTACTTCTTCAGAAGTCAACTTTTGCCACATTTCAGTATGTTGCTTATAATAATTTACATGCAACAGATCTCGCCTCTGAGGTGACTACCACAGTTAGGGACAACTGCATTCGAGAACATTCACCCTCCAACATTGCCTTGGAAATCAGCTGTCTTCTTCGGAAGAAAGAACGGTTCCCGAGTGGCGCACGTTGTCTTAAGGACTCAAATAGATGAATAACCGATGCCAATGGGTTTCTAGCTTCAGTTGCCCAAGGGCTGGCACATTTATCCACATTGTGTTTGTCCCGCTGTACACGGTCTTGCAAGGAATCAGATATACATCCTGACCTTAACACTTACGAAGGAATCTACCATATTTTGGAAACTAAGACATTGACACCTAATACAACTAGCAGATTAAATGAAGTTCATGGTCATCAATACACTTTCTCTATTAAAGAGCTCTGAGGAAATGCAAAGAGAAGGGATTGCGGCAATGGAGTTGGGCTAGCGGACAGGATGTTCTTTTCTCGGGAGCAGCTCCTTAGCTGTGCATTGAAGAAGACAGTGAACCTGGTGTGGGGTGGGAAGAGGGGTGACAAGAAGACCGTATGCAAAGGGGTCGACTCCACCAGAGACGAGAGCCGAGAAGAGACCCCCGGACCCAGCTGCCATTCACCCGCCCCTCCGCCACAGTCACCCACAGAGAGTCCAGGTCCACAGGCCGCACTTCTCTCTACTTGAGTGGGTTTGACCTTGCTTGCGACCTCACAACGTAGTGACCAAACCCAAACTAGGAATAATAAAAGCATTTGCCTTGCCATTCCTGTTCCGCCACTGCATCAGCCACGTTATATAAAGAAATCCAAACCTTCCTTCATCACTCCTTTCAGAACTCATCTGTAATTCAGCCTCCGCTGAGAACCTTCACACAATGAAATGGCTTTTACTGAGCGATTATACACTTCACCTGGATGCAGAAGAGCACATTTTTCAAACACATTTCATGGACTCCAAGGATTGTCTGCATTGCTTACGAGGGGAGAAAAATGAGCTTTGTATGTTCTACTAGCCACATGGAGAGCTTGAATGCATTCTCTAATGGAAAGAAAAGTGAAAGGTGTCAGGGTAACAGGGAGAAAGGAGGGGAAGAAGGCAGGCTGGCAAAATCACTGAATCTGACTTCTGGCACGGTACCACTGGGTATTTCAGAGTGATTTTGAAAGACCCGTTCAGAAAAAAGGAGTCACTTGTATACACCTCCTGCATACCCAGATGGGCTTTCATTTAAGGCAGAAAGAAGGTAAGGGCCAGAGTCACGATGAAAGAAAATACCAGAGGTCTTTGCAGGAAGATGCAGATTAAACGAAGAGCAAGAAGCCGGTAAACAGCCACTTGGCAACCACATGGGAAGATCCTCACTTCTGTTCGGGAGGCAGCAGCTCTCATATCTCCTACGACTAGTAACCTCCCGCCCGCCCCCAGAAGACTGCAGGCACAGGGCCGAATTCATTTCCACCACGTGCCTTTTCTTATCTCCCCATGCGGTCCTCCTATGAAGCAAAAGGCTCATTAATCCAATTCAAATTGCCAACATCACTAAATCCTTTGCCTCAGCATTTAAATGCCAATACCAATTAAACACCAACAGCAACTTAACTACTGATAGGATCTTCTCTACGTTCAGGAAATCCAGCCAGAAGTCCAGCTAGCATTAACTCCAACACTCCTTCATCAACACTAATTTCACTCCGTGCCAAGAAATGAGGTCATTTGCTGGCCACGCTGACGACGCACCCCACTGGCAAAGTAACTCCACAAGCAAATAAGAAAGGACAGACGGAGCTGCAAGCCACCAAACCTGAAGGATGTCTTCACCAAGGCTTCTGGGCTGTCGAGCTGGGGCAATTCCTCCGCTAGGATTTCTTCCGGTGGTCGGGGGTCATAGACAATGGTTGGCCGCGGCTTCTCCTTGACATTGCCTGTGAGCCCGTCGATGAGGGAATTCCACACACAGTTCTGTGACTTAGACCCTGAAGAGTGAGGGAAGGAAAAGGGTATGGGTGAGTTACTAACTGACTCCAAGTCCTGCTCTGTCCGACTCAGGATTTTCAAAAGCAGACCAAGGAAATGTACGTATTTCTCACGACCACCACCAACCTCAGAGGGTTCCAGAGGACACTGGTCAGGCAACTCACGGAGTAAAAAGTAACTTTTCAATTTATATGCAAACATAGGCTAACACTGAATATTTTTGACTCACAGCTAACTGTAATGGATTTTATATATTCTGTCTTATTTCAGTTGGCAATCAACTCCAACTCCTGAGAGAGCTATAGGTATTTATTTCTGTATTTAGTCAGCAATTGGAAAGTACACAAAGGACTAGTATTTTAGAGAACAGTAAGGATGTTCCAACACAAATCTCCCCTGTGAACTCAGCTTGCGTAAGGCCCAGGTCTCAAGACTCCGTTCCATGGAAACGCCCACCCTGAAGAGGGCCCCACCTCTAAGACTACAACTCACTAAAGACAGGTCTGCTCTTCTGGAAGATCAAGACCCCAGGAAACTTACACTGAGTGTTCACTGACATCCTTCCTACAGACACTTCAAACATATAAGCTGATGTTACAGGCGGACACGAAACGGAGATGATGTCACAAAACAGGGCTTGATCAGCCAGGTAATCAACAGTGCTCAGTTGCACTGATATTATGTACCCTCCATGTGATATGACAAAAATGACACTTTACCTTTGAGGTCTCCCTCCCCAAAACACACGACCATCCCAGGGCATTAAGCATGTTCTGGCTTCTGTGAACCTGATGCTTTAACATCTGCCATGCATGCACACTCCACACAAGCCTTGCCCCGGACAACCTGATAACTCGTCTGAGTCACCTGGCCTTGGCCTCCTGCCGCCCTCATGTCCCATCTCCTCCTTTCCCTCAACTCTTCGGGAAGAGTCCTGCTCCCGGGGGCATGCTTTTCAAATACAAACCAAACAAATCAGACTGCACACCCCCAACCCCTCCCTTACTGAGCCTTCACATTCCAGGCCACTATCCACCTGCTCCAATCCCCTAGGCTTCAGAGCCACTGAAATCATTCAAACCAGCTGATCCCGAGCCTGCCCACCCTGCCTGCCCCATCCCTCCCAAAGAAACCACAGTAAGGACTCTGGCCCACGTTTCCCTGCCCCACCCCACCCCCAGCCTCAGAACTGGTCCCACTGCTTCTCAGCACTGCCTCCGTGTTGGGGCATGTAACTGCTCTTCTGGAACCTGGGAATATTCACAAACCATCTTTTCAAAGGGAGGCATCCCTAGGCATGCTGGCATTACCAAACCTAAGCAATATGAAAACCTATTAAAACACCCCATCTAAGTCATGGGGAAAACGCCAAACAATCCCCAACTGAGGGACACTCAGCCAAACACCTGACCAGGATGCTTCAAAACTGTCAAGGTTATCAAAAAACCAGGAGAGTCTAAAAAAAACTGTCACAGCCCAAAGGAGCCTAAGAAGACGATGGGGTCCTGAAACTTAGAAAGGACATGATGTAAAAAACTAGGGAAATTTAAATAAAGTGTGTACTCCAGTTAATAATAATGTATCGGTATTGGGTCACTAGTTGTGATAAATGTACCCCACTAATATAAGAGGTTAATAAGTGCGGGAACTGGGTATGGGGTAGGTGGGAACTCTTTACACTACTTTGTAAATGTTGGGTAAACTTAAAACTGTTCTGAACTTAAAACTTAGTATAAAAACACAAAGGTCAGTAATACATAAAATAATAAAATAAATACATAAACAGTTATCATAAAAGAAGTCCATGAGCAAATATTTTTTTAAGGAGAGCCTGAGGGCACGACCATTCCCATTACCCAACTGCCCTTGGCTTGTGCTGGTTATGGTCTCCCCAGAGGAGAGCCTTTGTACAAAAACCATCAGGTCGCCAAGCCAGGCACGCAGGCAGCTGTGTCCACCCCCCATCCATGCAGAGGGGGCGCCTTTGCTGATGCACACGCAGACTCCTCATGGGACATGAGGAGGGGCACATGGAGGGTAGGGAACGGTGTCCGCTAATGGACGTACACATGATGCATGGGTAGAGAACAGATTTATATGGACACAGAATGCCTCCCCAAGGCCCTAACCAGCCACCTGCAGCTCAGAGCAGATGAAGTCACCCTGGTTCGTTGTCCCTGAAAGAGAGCTCTGCTGCTAGGACCCAAGGAACTTCACCCAGAGAGGGGAGCACCTCAGCAGGACCCACGAACCCTCACCAAGGACGGCCAGGAGCCAGCAAGCAACTGTTTTAATCACTGTGGCCATGGCTAGCCGCCTTGCGGTGTCCCACAAACAGCTTTTGTGTCGATCAAGGGAAAAATTAAAGCACCCTAGTGGCAGGAAACAGAGCCCTCCAACTCCTGAAATGCAAGACAGCTTTTCAAAAGTCCTAAACATGTATCTTAATTAAATCTGGTCCTATTAATGAAGGTCTGGCTCTGGGTGAATGAAGATCTGGTTCTACTAAGTAAAGGCCTTAAGCAAACTCCTCGCCTGTTTCCCTTCATTCATTCCCTATTTATTCATTCAATATACACACATTCATTCCCTCATATGCCAGGTTCCATTCTGGACTCTAGAAATAGCAAAATAAATGGGACTGTTTCCCTTGGGAACCAGTCAACTCCTAAGCAATAAACAGATGATGCACCATCACTAAGGGGCAAATGAAGTGCCCCAGAGGCAGAGCAGGTCCACCCACTCGACCTCAGGGCCCTGGGGAAGCTGCACAGGCGGCAAGAAGTCTGCTGTGGGTGTCCCGCAGGGACAGAGCTTTGGCAGGCAGGGGCCAGAGAAGAGGGTTCCCTGCAAATACTGGGTACCAAGGCTCAGAGGCTAACAAAGCAGTAAGTTCATTACCGCCGGAGCAAAGTGGGAGGGGCAGTGGCCAGAGATAAGGCCAAAGGTTGGCTGGGCCAAGTGTAAAGTGCCTTAAATAAAAAGCTGATCATTTGAGAATTTGTTCTGTAGGCAAAAAAGGGACAAGATTTTTAAGCAAGGATGTGGTGGTGACGTGGGCATATCTGTGTCTCAGAAAGGAAACAGGCGTGCTGTAGACCCAGGAGGAACAGCAGGGACATGGGAAAGGGGCCGCAAATCCACTTTATCTGCAGAGAAAACAACAGTCTCACATACGCACAACTGAGTTTTAAGTATACGTAGGTGCAATTAATAAACTACAAATTCGTGCAGAAGCACATCACAGCATTTTTACCATTTTCTCAGTCAGCGAATCTGAGGGGCCACATGAGCTGAGCCCTCTCTCTCGTGGGGTCCCAAATAGACATGTGGCAATATCTGCAGAAACTGAACCAACAGCTACAAAGAGTTCCCGGCCTATTTAAAAGAAGACTGTGCTAGAAGCTGTAAGTAGGATTCACTCGACATTCATTCTCGACCACTTTTTCACTTGTCTGCCTCTTCTGAAGAGGCTAGAACACACTGTACTCAATTTCCCAGCCTCCCTTACTGTTATGGCTAGCCATATGTTATCATTTTGCCCAATGAAAAGCAGGTGGAAATCCTGGGACTAGGGTCTCTTTCTGAATAAAAAGTCAAGTCTCAGCAAGAAAAAAACATTTTTTGTCCCTTTAAACTTTTCCTTTCTCATTTTTCCCCTCTGCCCTTCTTCTTCCCGCTGGAGGGAAGACACGGTGTCGGAGCTACAGCAGCCATCCTGTGACCATGAGGTGGCCTGATGTCAAAAGCCTACATCTCGCATGCAGAAAAGTGAGAAGGTGGGAAAAGCCTGGGTCTCTGACAGCACAGTCGGACAGCTTCCTTAGCTTCCCCCATCTCCAGGTTTCATGATGTGAGCCCTATAAATACCTACTTATTACATTCTTTGGCCTTTGTTTCTTGGTAGCCAAATAAATATGTTTCAGAATGTTACATGTATGCTCATCACATAATATGATGGTGTTCCCCAAATCCAAATGGTCCCACCTATTACATAAAGCACAGGAATTGATATTTTAATAAATCCTCCAATTAGCCTGTGGAAGGCATAACTACACTGTCTATTTTTCTCATGTTAAAATGACTAATTTGTTAAATGTGAACCGTTAAAACACACCACAATTTTCATAAGCTATTTTGGCATTTCTTCACTTTTTTTTTAATATTCTGGGAAACTCAAAAAATGGAAATAGCCCATGTTTCTCTTGACCTTTGAGAGTACAAAGAACAATTATTCTCATGGGATGATCCATGGCTTGTTTTGTTTTGTTTTTTTGTTTCGTTCTGTTTTGTTTCATTTTGTCTTTTTAACCTCAAAGTTGGTGGGTGGGGTGGGGGGATCTTTGCTCAAGAAAATGTTGGGAACCACCAAGACAGTTAGTTACCCATGTTCCAGCTGGTAGGCATGCATGAGCCTAGAATGGGGGCGATCGGGGAGAAGGCAAATCAGCCATGAGAAAAGGAGGGTTCTGGAAAAGCCCAGTGATGACAGAGACACAGAGAAAAGGGTGATGGTGGGAGAGAAGCAAGCAGCACCCGTCGGAGTGGGCAGCTGATGGGGTGCAGAGGGTGAAGGAAAGCAAGGTGCCGGCATGGATTTAGGTCTGCGCTTCGACAGCCAGGAAGACTGCGATGCCCGCAGAAAACACTGGGAGCAGAGAGCCGCCTGTGGGCCCCTTGCTGAACCAGGTTCAGCAGAGCTGCCTTTCAGGACAGATACTACAGACAGAGACGCCCTCCATACTCACCAAGAGGGAGCCTGCTGATGACACCTCTGTGACCCAGATGAGAAAACCACCCTTCAGCATGCACTTTGTGTCATGCCCAGGGTAACAGTTTTCATGGAGCGATAAGGTAAAAAAATTACCCTTCTCACCAAACCCAAATAATAAGAAAACTAAAGTAATGATAAATGTCTTAGTGCATTATTTTTTTAATTTCTAGAAAGAAAAGAAACAGAAAAAGGATGACAGAATTTCAGTAGACGACACCGGAAATTCACTGGCCACGCCTGGTAGGCTTCCATTACTACAGACAAGTGGACAGCCACCTCTTCCTGAGTGTGGAGAGGGTCTTACAGATGTCCAGGTGGAATGTTTCGTGCTGTCCCACAGGTGTCTGCCTGTCTGCCCGTTGGTCCTCCATATTTTTCTCTAATGCTATATATTTGAAAGAGGGGCTATCAAAGCCCCAGCCCTGTCCAGGAGTGTTCCAGCTGGTTATCTGACTTGGGAAAAGCTGTTGTTAAGCAGAACCTGGGCTGTAACTGTACCAAGGATCTAATTGTAACAGCTCCTTAGTACAATCTCACCAATAGCCGGTCCCTAAGGCACAAACCCCAGAAAGAACCAAGAAGCTGGTATGACCCGGGGCATCTCGAGAAGAACTTCACTGATTTCTGGTTTTACTTCTTTCAGAAGGTAAATGATTGACAACAGTCTGCTTTAGGTGAACAACCTACACAAGATGGGAAAGACTTAAGAACACTGGAGATGCCCTGGCTGGTGTGACTCAGTGGACTGAGTGCCAGCCTGCAAACCAAAGGGTCACCAGTTCGATTCCCAGTCAGGGCCCATGCCTGGGTTGTGAGCCAGGTCCCCAGGAGGGGGCATGTGAGAGTCAACCACACACTGATGTTTCCCTCTCTTTCTCCCTCCTTTCTTCGCTCTCTAAAAAATAAATAAATAAAATCTTTAAAAAAACAAAAGAAGGACACTGGAGACGCCTGGGGAATGAGTCCATGGACACATTCCAGCCACCCACGGACTCTGGCACAGCGCTGAGCCCTTCGAGCTCAGTGCTGGGTGTGCAAACCTTACACCCTCCTCACCTGCCAGAAGCTTTGGAGAGGCAGAAAAATGCCAGGCAGCTACTGACTGGTCCAGACTAGAGCCCGTCTTAGGAAAAATAACCTGTCTCCCCTAACCCCCCAAACCCCTCCATCAACATGGTCAAGGAAAGTGGTTCAAGACTTGGAAATGGGCCACAAAGTTCAGTGGGTAACCTGTCTCGTCACCCGTCCTGGTCGTCTCCATGTTTCATCGTCCTGGGGCCATTTTGCTGTTCGGTCAGCTGGAGAAAGCTGACAGGGATGCAAACGATTCTTGTTTCCAGAGTGTGAATCGCGCCCCATGGAGAGCAGGTCACTATTGCCGTTGACACCGATGTTAACCGGTCCACGGCTACTCAGCAATATCGCGTCAGCGTTCCCGACGGACTTGCCTGTTTGTCTGCTCTGTGGATTCTCCTGCAAGCCATGTGTAACATCGGACTGGTTTCTTCATCAATTCATGAGTTCGATAAGACCTTTGACACATGTTCCCTTTGGATTTGGATTTGGATTTTTAAAAATGATCCCTTAGCAATATCACAGGCTTCAGCTGCCACCGCCAACGTTGGCTGCACCTCCCTGAGAAATCCTCCCATAATTAGACCAACCTAGTGGCGTTATATGATGCCTTCCTTTATCCCTGGAACCTTCCCTCGCTTTGAAGTCGGCTCTGTTTGAAATTAGCATAGCTTTTTCCGCTTTCTTTTGATTAGTGTTCGCATGGCATATCTCTCTCCATCCATTTCCCTTTCATCTACATGAGTCTTTTTCTTTAAAGTTTCTCGCAGGTAACTACAGGTGGGTCTGGTTTTCTGATCCACTCTCACCATCCCTGTCTTTCAATTGGTGCATTTAGACCATCAACGTTCAAACCATTACTGATACAGCTGGGTTAACACCCACCATATTCATTACTGCTCTGTACTCACCGCCCTTGTTTCTGTTCCTGTGTTCTGCTGGGTTTTGTTTTGGGATTTTTGTTTTGTTTTGTTTTGTTTTGCCTTTTGTGGTTTTAACTAGGCAGCTTCTATGATTCCATTTTCTCTTTTTCTCAGCATACTGGTTATAATTCTTTTATTTTTTTAAGCGGTTTCCCCAGAGCTCACAATGGCCATTTACAGCTACTCCAAGGCCACTTTCACATCACACTGCACCCCTCACAGCAAGTGTGACTGCCTCAGAACCAAAGTAGCCCTGGCTCCTCCCGCCCCTCCTGGGGTCGCTGCTGCCAGAGGTCTTCAGAGGGCCCGTGGGTGATGCTCAACACTGCCCTCCTGAGGAGCAAAGTGGGAGCACTTCACCGAAGACTGACCCTCAGACAAGGGTAACCCCCAAGGGCGTTCATTCCCTGGCTTTTCCGGATCTGCTGTGAATGTCTGTGGGGCAACTACCACATCAGCAGAGAAAGCTGGGGACAGAAATCAAGAGAAAACAGCATCGCTAGAGCTTTAAAAATGGGCCACAAGGATGTGAAGCTGAGCTCCACAGGCACCCAGTAGAGAGTCCCCACTCAGTTTTTGTGTCCTAGAAAACACAGCCAGGAACCCCTCTGCTGCTCCTCCCTGCCTGAGGAGGACCCAGCCGTGCCCCGGCTCACCCCACCCCAGTCTGAGCCTTTTGGAGCACTCTCCTCTGAACTCGGCAGAGTGGAAACCCACACTCTTCCTCAGATCCTCCGCCAGCGTGGGCAGAGCATCTCCAGGGACCCCAGAATGGTCTGCTCCCAGAAAATGAAAAATAAAAATTTCCCCTGCTCTGGTTTATTTTAAGCTGATTTTGAAAGCATGAAATGGTTCTAACTAAATAGAAGCAAAAACACGGAAACAGATAGAGTCACACAGGTCCCTCTCGGTAATATCTGAAAGCCCACAAGGGAAGCCATAGATAAACTAAGCCCTCAGGGAGCCAAAAATAACACGGCCCAGGTGCGGGAGGTGAGCAGCCCCCCTTAGCCCACACCCACCCCCCACCCCTGCCCAGGCCTTCCTCTCCCTGCCTTGTTCAATTCCTAAAATGTTCTCCTTTCCCAGTATCTCCCCTCTGCCCCTGCCATAAATCTGTCCCTCTCTTTACAAAGACAGCTTTCTGTGGACCCCATGAACCCTCCAGATTAATGACAGATCTTCCAGAATCATCACCTCCGGTTGCAGCATCCGCACAACTGAGCTCACTAAGAGACCAAGCACCCAGACTGAGACATAACAAACCTCTCATTCAGCACGTGCTGTGGGCCAAGCATCATCACAGTGCCTCCTTATTTAACCACAAATCAACCCTCTGAAGCATTGCGGAAACATCACTGAGCACCAGGGCATCGAGGCTCCAAGAGGCCAGGTACCCCAGATCACAGAGTTAGAAAACCAGAGATTGCTTGGTCCCAAAACTCTCCTTCCCCTGACCCACGGCTCAGGGCGATCCACCACACCATTTGCACTTTACATTTATGAGCAAATAAACATACACACAGCGTAGATCAAGCAGGATGTTCAGCATTTTTTACAAAGCAAGCATCCTTCTACATGAGTAATAAGATACACCCTGTCTACTACTAGGGAGAACCTTGACTTTGCTTAGCCCTCTCGCATGAAAGCAGTTTGCAGCCTCGGAAAAAGAAGTGCAGGCTGCAGGGGGAGATGAACAACACCAGGCGAGGCTGATGGGCTGAGAAAAGGCAAGAGAGCAAGACAGTGAGACAGGAAAACTCTGAATCTGAAATAACGACCCAGTCATCGTGAAGTACGTCTGATGGGGTGGTGATCCCACTTCAATCTGACAAGTAAGCACTAGTCACCTCGGCTCCTGATTAAAAACACGTGAAGATGATGCTGGCGGAAGGCTGAGAAGGCCGAGTCCTGCTAGGCCCAGAGGAGAGAGGGGATTTAATTCTCCAAAAAGGTTTTAGAAAAAAATTCTTGGAGACCTTCAACAGTTCTCAAAACACCCGTGACACTGACCCTGACTGCCGTGGCTCTGTGGGTTGGGTGTTGACCCACAAAGAGAAATGTCACCGGTTCAATTCCCGGTCAGGGCACATGCCTGGGTTGTGGGCCAGGTCCCCCAGTAGGGGGCGCATGAGAGGCAACCACACACCGATGTTTCTCTCCCTGTCTTTCTCCCTCCCTTCCCCTCTCTCTAGACATAAATAAATAAAATCCTGTTTTAAAAATTGCAAGAGGAAAGGCCTCGATTGCTCTTTGTCGTACATCAAAAGAGCCTGTTCAGCAGAGCCCCTGACACAGACAAGATGAAAGGAGGGCTTTTCAAGAGCTCAGACAGCACCCACCAAGCCCACAAATTAAAAAAGAAGCCTGCCTATTAAAAGTGAAACCCACTTAGCAAACACTTTGTTAATGGTTAGGGTGACTTTTAGGCACTTGACCGTTAGAAGATAGCATTTTGTAAAGTTGCCCGTAATTTAGACTTTCACTAATTCAGACACCGCCTCTGCCACAATTAAGTGAACGTTTTCCAACGCCCTTTGACCTAGAAGTATGCCAATGTTTGTGAAGACGCAAAAACCCAAGTCTCACCATCTCCCACACGATTCCCCTATAACTCCCCCCTTCGGGACGCTCCGGGGCCGGCGTTCAACCACACTGTGAAATCATGGTGGGAATGCGCACAGCGACCTGTCCGCACGAAAGAGGCTGGGCGCTTGGGAGAACGGGCCACGTTCGTCCTAGACGTGTTGTCACATGTGGGTGCGGGGACCAAAAATAAAAGCATTTCAAAGCAATTGCTTGGAGAGTCGGAGTTTTAATCAAGAGCTCCAGAAAAGCAGAGGCTTTGGGGTAATATGTTAGTCACTGAGAAGAACTCCTTCTAATTTGGGTCCAAAATACCCATGGCTGGAAATAAAATAAAGACAACGGATTGTCTGTGGGTGGTAAACTCCTTCAGGGAAAAGAACTGTGACTTCCTGGTGTTCATTCCCCCAAACTGCCCTTCCGAGGTGAACCCTCTTGCCTGTTTCCGAGATATCTGCCTCGGAGCCGCACGGGTGAAGCGGCCTCTGAGGAAAGGGTTGGTGGTGGGTGGAGGGAGGGCTTTTGAGAACAGCCGTGAGTTGAAAGGTCTGCATGCATTTGTGCACTGGGGTCTCCCTGTGGACCCCTCAGCTTCTGTCAAGTCCACTTTGATGGGCAGCCTCTGTTTACTCCCAAAGAGTAGGAGAAGGGGCCTTGTCCCCAATGCAGATCCATGCCAGAGCAGATGTGAGGACAGTCAGAAGCAGAGAGGGGAAGAGGTAGGAAATTGGAGCAAGAAGAGCATTAGGTCGTCTGAGGTCTCCCCAGAAAACACCAAGGACTGCTGCTCTGGCCTCCTGGATGGCTCACGGAAGCGACATGAGCCTGTGAAGCCAGATCCCGATGGACCAGGGGACTCTGCCGACATCGGGGCAGCACCTTGTCCCCACGCCACAGAGGCTGCTCACCACACCATCAGACAGGCCCCTGGTGAGCCCGCAGCTAACACACGGGGGACCAAGTGACAGAATGCACACAAATACTCAGTCACGTATCTTTGAAAAGGGAAAAGTAGAGTGAGTTTCAGTCCCCAGACACACACATTCACTCTCTCCCCGCCCCTCTCTCTCTGTCTCTCTGTCTCTCTTCCCCCGCCCCCCCCCCCACCTCTCCAGTCCTTCCCTATGACCACAACTACCAATACTTTTCCCAGCCAGGTTCTCCTGAGGTGGTGAGCTTTGGACTGGATCATTTTGAAGCCCCACTCTAACTGGAAATTTCTCAAGTCTACACTAATGGGCTGATAGAGCCTATCTGTTTACTGGGCCAAGCAGATCTGCTTGGCTGATAATAGCCTATTGGATGAAGGGGATGGGGAAAGGAGTAAGGCAAAGGGGAAGGGGGCAGGGAGGCTCCTTGTGGTCCAGAAGATAAACCCTGGGTGAACATAGCTGGGGCATAACTGGGTTTCTGAAGTATAGGGGACCTATCCGTGTGCAATGTGGGTTGTGACTCAGCTCTGATTCTGAAAGCAAACAGATGCGTGTGGTGTGCAGAAAGCATCCACAGATAGGTCTCCCGTGGAGAATCAGGCACACGTTGCTGCTAGGCCGCTTTGAAACTTGCTCTTGCAAAAAACTCCCTCACCTGGGATGGAGACAGCAGAAGTTTACTGTGACCTGCACTAGACTTCCCAAGCATGAATGTAAACAGCTCAGCCTTCTCCCCTTTACATTTGCAAATGACCTTTCTCTTTGAAGTGTTTGGCAACATTCTTTCCTTTCTTGTCTGTACATGGTAACCACCTAGAGCGAACCTGTGCCTAGTAAATGAGGACCATCCCGGATGTAATGTACCTGGAGTGTCAATAAAAGCCTGTCAGCCCCTCTCTCTCTCTCTCTCTCTCACTGAGAGAGCGGCCAAGCTAGCACTCTCTTTCTCACTTAGAGAGTGCACGCACCATCCCCTGTTTCTCCACGGGATTTCTGTAGTCTGCGTGAATTTGTTTGTCATATTGTCCGGGAATATAGGACAATCATCGACGACAACAACAACAACACGCGGTCCCCCTGGACGGGGCTGCGTCACTGAAGCACAGACGTGTCATGACAAAAACTAGAGTTTGAAGGTGACGGTACCTTTTGGGGGTGGGGGGAAGGTGCTAGCAAGAAGCTAGTGGGCCCGCCATGGAGCCCGTAGAATAAAACCGTTGCAAAGGGAAGGCCAGGACTGGGTAGAAGACGACCTGAGAAGGAGAGAGGGTTAGACTCAAGGAATGACACAGAGCACTGCCAGTTCCAAGAGCAGAGTGGGGGGACCCTTGGACCATCTTCCCTTCATCACCATCAGCACCCCCGAAGCCCCTCCAGGAAAGATAAACTACTAACACAGCCCTCCTTGGTAAGGACAGTTAACATTCGCTCTGTGTTCTCTATACGTGATTACAAACAGCTATGGAGCAATGCTAGCTATGTTATTCGGCGATACGGAAAGTAAGTAGGAGCACCGCACTGCTCTGCTGCCGGACTTCCCTCTGCCTCCACACCCGCCACGTCCTGCACCAGGGCAGTGGCTCTCCGACCCGCCACGTCCTGCACCAGGGCGTGCATTACAGCCACCAGCAGAGTTTGCTAAAACACAGGTTGCCGAGACCCACCCCCCAGAGCTCCTGCTTCAGCAGAGCTGGCAAGGGATCCGAGGCCTTGTATTTCTAATGAGTTCCCAGGAACCCCCCCATGAGCCAGCTTGCTGGCCCCCAGCCCTTCACATGTGGAAATTCTAGAGCTGCCACCGTGGAAGATAACTTCCTGCTGGAACAAGTGGAAGCAAAGATGCTCGGTCCCTGAATGCTGCTGAGATGGAATCCAGAGCAGCATGCTCATCTGAACTGTGTAGGAATCGCTGCAGTTGCTTGAGACAAATCAGAAAACCTCCCATGCAGTTCCGGCCCTGTCCCGGGCCCTTTATGTGGCTCCGCAGCATCCACAGGACATGCCCCTGAGGACTGTCAATGCCCAGCCACCAGCCGCAGCCGCTGCTCCAGGCATTTCTCAGCCCCCACTGCCACCCACTGTACCTTCTCCTTGTTCTCGTCACTTGGCTCCGTAAGTCATCTACCCCCCAGCTTACACTCCCAGTCCTGCAACAGAGCCTCCCAGCTGTGACAGGTCACTTAGGGGAGGTCCCTAGCTGGACTCTCACACTCTGTCAGACATGCTCTTGAGCTTGCCCTGGACATCACCCCCTGGCCCAACCGCGGGGTTCACCTTCACTGCACATCTCTCTGCCCCTGCCCAGCTCTGCCAGGTAGGTACCTCCCTTCGCTTTATCCTCCATCCACCCAAATCAGCGGCCTTCACTAGGATAATCTGTTTCCAACGCTGTCTGGATTTTCACCTCCCAAAGCAAAAGAGGCCAAAATTTGGTTCTGTTTTCTTACTCCTTTTGATACATTGTTTTCTTTTCAACCACTGCTTGTCTCAGGGGGGAAATTATTCTCCTCTCAGTTTTGGAGATCAAAACTCCAGAATGGAGTTGCCCCACTCGGGAGCTCTGAGGCCAGTGCCTCCCTCCCTCTCCCGCCGTCTCTCCCAACACCCTGGGCTCTCCCCACAAAAACTGGGTCCATTGCAGGAGTGGAGCATCCTTTAAGGCTCAGGGAGCAAAGATGCACACCAACTTCTGGGCTTTTCCTGCCACCCTGTGGCCGTGTCTGGACACTACAAGTAACCTGTTCCTTGAAAAGTTATACCGCTTTGGTTTTTTGTTTTGGGGTTTATTTGTTTGTTAGTTTGGGGGAGTTTTGAGGGGGGAGATATAATTAACATATAACATTCTATCACTGTCAGGTGTACGACATAATCTTTTGATATTTGTATGCATTTCAAAATAGTTCACAGTAAGACCACCATAAGCCTAGTTATCATCCATCGCCACACGTAGTTGCATTTTTTTTCCTTGTGCACCTTAAGATCTACTTCTCTTGGCCACTTTTGAATACATAACACATTACTAACTAGAATGACCATGCTCCACGACGTTTGTTTGTATTTTGTTTGTCCGACATGTCTCACTCAGCGTAGCGAACGGGGGTAGCCCTTGGGGGCTTTGGGTTCTGTCCTCCTCTGCTCCCCAGGCCCCGGCTCCCCCAGGGCTCCCAACCCCGGTCAGGTGAGGGCTCCGCCGGCCGGCTCACTCAGCCCCTGCGTTTCCCTCCCCACACTGCATCACAGCCGTTGGCTTCTCCGCCGCCCTGGGCAGACTGAGCTGTTTGAAGACAAACTTACTCTTCTGTGTCTCCAGGGCTGAGCACGGAAAAGCCTTCAAAATACACGTGCAAAGAAGGGAGGGAAGAAGGGGTGGGGAAGGAAGAAGTGCAATGATGGTCCGGGGCAACCACCCACACTTCCTGGGCATCACGGGCTGCGGGCACTGTGATTTACAGTATTTACTGCAGGGTAGTAGGACCAATGTCCACCTCAGGGGCCCCAGCCTTATCCAGCGGCTGAGAGGTTAATGCCTGGCCTATCAGGGGTCCCCGGGACCCTGGGCCCTCACATCACCCATAGCCCACATCAGAACTTCCTCTCCCGGTCTCCAAACAAAAGTCTGTCACCTAAATCCTTCCAACCTCCCAGAACTGAATATCTCAGTCCCACTGCACCACCTGATCAAGGTTATTTCCAGTGGGGTGAAGTGTCAGTAAGAACTCTTTTTCCCTTCCTAAAAGCCACCTGACGTTTTCCCTCTAGTGTTCACTACAAAAAGATCCAGTAGCTAACACACCATCTTGGTTCTTTCCAGAACATTTCACTAAGTCACAATTTTTTGCCTTTTTTTTCCAGAATCAGCTCAACTTAATTGGTTTGCCACTAACTCCTTTCTTTCCCACATGGCTATTTTCCCTTCGTGGCTTCACTTACCTTCCACTGCTAAGCTTTCCAGGGACACGCTGTCTTGCCAGCCCAGTCACACAACTGCGAAGCATGGCATCCTGTTCCATCTAGCTGAGCGTCCAAATG
This sequence comes from Macrotus californicus, assembly GCA_007922815.1. Taxonomy (NCBI): domain Eukaryota; kingdom Metazoa; phylum Chordata; class Mammalia; order Chiroptera; family Phyllostomidae; genus Macrotus; species Macrotus californicus. The sequence continues at coordinate 33,870 of VMDR010002994.1, read as the reverse complement.
CCCCCTAACTAAGGGGAAGCCAACAGAGCTACCCCGTACATCCGCTCTGGGTCGCGAGGACACTGTCACAGCACAGGGGCCTTGACAACTGCAAGCACTTCACAAGCGCTTCTCTGTCTTTATAAGAAGCCCACGCCACCACGGGGCACTCAGGAGCCCCCAGCCCAGTGGTTCTCAAACTCAGACGTGCGCAGACACCACCCAAGGATGCGTGACCAGGCAGAGTCTGGTTTGGCAGGGCTAGGTAGTCCTGGCCCTCTGGGTCACTCACAGGCCTCCAGGTGATGTCTTTTCTGCTCCCAGAATGACACTCGGAAGAGCAAAGCCTAGAACAGTCCAAGAAACCAGCAGTTCTAAGGATTCAACAGGCAATAGCAAGGACTAGCCCACCGGTGATGGGGCCCAGATGGAAAGAATATGAACCCACTGAGGACGCTTCTTACGTCACCCCCTCACGGGCAGTGTGTCACTGGCACGCGGCAGGACCACAGGGGTGAACCAGGCTCCGAAGGAGCCTAGGAAAGAAAGGAAAGATTTACTCACGGGAGAAGCGGGCAAGTGGTCTGGCAGTCTTGTCTCCAGCTTCATTTGCGACTAGAAAAAGAGAAAACAGAGGATGAGGTGAGAAAAGACGTGGGAGCAAATCTGCAGCGCACAGCCAGTGCTCTGGGTGGTCTGACAGGGTCTGCATTTGAGAGTCTGTAAGGGAGAAAAGCAACTTTGTCTCTGCTCTTTCTGTCTCCAGTGCTGCCCTGGACCGAGTGAGACGGCATGCCTTAGCCAATCCGACTAGAGCGTCTGCATAAAGCCGGAGAGGTCCTTACAATATCAAGCTGACTAGGCCTGAAGGAATTAACTGGCTTGTATCCACTTAATAAGAGTCGTGCAGCCCCGGCTCCCGAGCCACGGCACGTCAGTCCTTCTGTCTCAAACTTCCTCTCGTCGGGCCGCCCCTCAGCGTGCAGGTGCACCCCAACCACCTGCCAGAAGCCTGATTTGCTCAGGTGAATGGCGGCAAAGCCAAGGCAGGGATGTCAGAAGATATCAAGGCTGGTTTTCCTTAAGAAGGATATTTAAATTTAGATACTAACAAACAAGGGGCTTCAACATGGGGAGCTTGAGGAAGCACTTCAGAGAACTGCGAGAGGAGATCTCCCCCCCAACCTCAGGCTTCCCATCCGGGCAGTGGCCTCCTCTGAAGAGGCTCTATGTGATTGATCATGTCAGTAGGGCTGTTATCAGTGTCCCCTGTACTCATAAACACCATCTTTATGATTAAAAAAGAGGTCGGCCCTGGCTGGTGTGGCTCGGTTGATTGGAGTGCTGTCCCATTAGGCCAAAGGGTTGGGGGTTCGATTCCCAGTCAGGGCACATGCCCAGGTTGTGGGTTTGTTCCTGGGTGGAGGACTCACACAGATGTCTGTCTCTCTCTCTCTCTCTCTCTCCCCCGCCCCCCATGTAAAGGCAATGAAAAAAATGTCTTCAGGTGAGGATAAAAAAGAGGTCAATCATCAAGAAGAAAGACAAAATTCCCTCACGTTGAATACCACTGTTGGCGCCCACAAGGATTACACTTTGGTTGTTCCATGTACACGCAGTCGGAAAGCAGATAGATGTCTGTGATCGACCTGAACACACACCCAAAGCACTCAGCCGGAAAACCTGGTCACTTCCGTCTGGAAAAAAACATTCGGTGCAGATGCAGAATAGAGGAGATTACAAACGTATCGCTGGCCACAGAGGCAGGACAAGGGAAATAACTGCCTCATAAACACGTGTCTTCATTTTGCAAAGAATGGAAGGAGTCAAAATATTCGTTTCCCCCTCTCACAAAGGGTGAACGTTTTTTAACTTACTACCCGTGGACATTTTTTAAATTAAGGATTCCATATTCCACATGCACACACTTCTGTGTTCCTGTTGTTGCCATGCCCCACGCCCTCTCTTTGTGGGTTCCAAACAACACATTACACAAAGTGAGCAGCGGGGGGTGGGGGGATGATACTGCATCCTGCTCCCCTGACCCCTCACAGCCCAGCAATTCACAAGGAAAGAGGGAAAGACGGACGGACAGAGAGTGAGAAGGAAGGGGTAGGGAGGAGCAAGCCCAAGCTATGTATAGACGTGCGTTTCCCTGGCCTTGAGTCCCAAGTGTTTCCTCTTTAGACACCGCAGATCTCCAAAGGAGGAAATGCAGCAAGGATCTTTCCAAAAATTTGCTGCAGAAACGGACGAGCTATTGTTAAAGCAGGATTACAAAGCTCACGGTGGTCCCTGAGAACACCAGCCACCACTAAACTGTTCTGCTTGGAGAGTCATGCTTTCGCTTCAAGGAGAAAGAGATGACATTACTGTCACTATTAGACATGCAGGGATGGCTGCTGATGGCTCCCCTCTCCCCGCCCATCCCACCCCCCATTCAAGGGCAGGAATGCTGACCCAGATCCCAGTCATGCCAGGAGGGGCTAGCATTGAGATCCAGGCCAGTGGGCACCAGGAGAGTCCAACCTACCCAGGAGGGACTTGAACCCTGCTACCAGCTTTGTTCTCCTAGATGCAGGCCCAACGCCACGCTCCCTGTTACAAGATACAGCTGGTCGAAAACCTGGCCCTACCTGTTCTTCTCAGCTCACTAGATTGCCCAGAGCACCCTTGTCACATGCTCTAAACTGAGAATTCCCAAACGCATCCTACACACCCGGCTCCTGCTGCCCTGCCCCCGGCCACACCTCCCTCTGCTTCACTGGCCAGCTCCCCCTCTTCCTTTAAGGTCCAAGTGGAGCCATTCATCTCTAAAACCCCCCGATGCTCGCCACACCTCAGACTTCTGCCCCTCTGTCTAACTTCCCTGCCCAGCCAATGGTTCTCAAGCGGCCGCGGGCACCACAACCGCCAGGAGGCTGTGTGAAAATAGATAGCAGGGTTCGTTAAAGTGCAGACCCTGATTCAGTGGGTCTGGGGGGAGGCCTGAGGATTTGTGTTTCTGCCAGGTTCCCCAGTGATCAACTGAGGATGCTGCTCTGGGGGGACTTAAAAAGTGCTGGTGCCCAGACCACTGCCCAGACCAATCAAACAGGAGCTGGGGCTGGGGCTGGGACCAGAGCATCGGTCCCTGTTAGACTCAGGTGACTCCCGAGAGCAGCCAAGATTCAGAAGCATGACTAAACGGTGTGACTTCACACATTTCTACCAAAGCGACAGTCAGGGAGGAAGGTGAGACGCAAGTCCCTTCAAAAATAACGACCCTATTCAGCTTTTCTTTTCAGGCTGCTACTGTTTTGTCATTAAAATCCTGACCAAAAAAAAAAAACCCAACAGAGCCCAGACCAGTGTGGCTCAGCTGATTGGGCATCATCACCCCAAAGCACAAGGTCACCAGTTCCATTTCCAGTCAGGGCACAGGCCTGGGGTACAAGTTCGGTCCCCAGTCTGGGCACAGGGGAGAGGCAGCCGATCAACGTTTCTCTTGCACATCGACGTTTCTCTCCCTCTCTTTCTTTCTCCCTCCCCCTCTCTCTAAGAATAAAAAAAATCTTTTCCAAAAAAAAAAAATCCTCAACAGAAAACATGGCTTTAAGAAAAATTCAATCATTAACACCGCAAACAGCCCTGGCCGGGCGGCTCAGCTGCTTGTGGCGTCATCCCACACCCCAAAAGGTGGTGGGTTGGGTTCCCAGTCAGGGCACATACCCGGGTTGAGCGTTTGACCCCTGGTTGGGGAGCATATGGGTGGCAACTGACCGATAGTTCTCTCTTACATCAGTGTCTGTCTGCCTGTCTGTCTGTGTCTCTCTGTCACGTCAATAACTAGATCCTCAGGTGAGGATTAAAAAAAGACCGCAAGCACAGTTATGGGACCATTTAGTGGGCGGCTGTCCAGGCTGTGAGTGAAGCGTTCTTTATTCAAGATCTACCTTGGCCTCCAACACGTGTCCTGAGGGCCACCTGGGAGCGCGGAGCTGGGCGAGACTCTGCAGGGACGGAAACGACAGATTTCACTCGGCCTTAACAGACAAGCAAGGGCGGGAGGGAAGCCATGCACTTTAAGTTTACTCAAGTGTGGTCAGCTATGGACCTGACATTGAGATGATGATGATGATAGTGATGATGATAACGCAGATTCCTTGCTCCCATCCCTGACCCACTAACTCAGAATCCCTGCATGTAGGGACAGGATCCTAGGTTTTAAAATCAACTGCCTCGGAAGCCACACTCACATTTGAGAAGCAATTTTCCAAACGAAGTGTTCCCCTGGTATGTGTGCTGTATGTGCCCCACCCGCCCCCAAATGGCCAGAAACAAATCTTCGGTTAAGGGCTTGCCTTACTTCGAGATTTGGAGGTGGGTAGGTGGGAGGCAGGGGAGACAGAAACTGAACTCAAAGCCATGGACGTCCCAACCCAAAGCAAAGAAGGTGGCTCCAATTTCCCAGCTAAGCCACAAACACTCCAGGCCACCAGAACAGGACAGGGGAGGGTGACTCAAACAGTTGTGGTGGTGGCCCGAGCAGGTGCACACTGCTTTGTAACCAAAAGGAGCACCAAAAACACTGCCACCCTTGTTTGGAAAGCCCTGGCACCTGGGTGAGTATAAACACAGTGGGTCTGCGGGGTACCAGGGCAAAGCAGAGTGAGCCAGCTGGGGCGGGCAGCCTGGCTTCCTGCGAGGGGGTCTGGCTGCCCCACGCCGCCCACTGCTCTGCCACAAGCTCTGGGACCACCCAGGTGAGGTCCTCTGGGGACCTGGGGGCTGGAAGCCAGGCACAAGGGACGCCCAGAGAAGAAAAATGCCTTGGAAGAAGCTGGCAGCCTCTTCCCAGTTAGTGTGGAGGGTGCAGCTCAGAATGGCTCATGGGCATTGGGCCTCACCTCACCCTGCCTTTACCTAACAAACACCTGAGCCACGGCTGGGGGGAGAGACTTGGTCCAAGGTCATCATTAACTACCTGTGCTGAGTGGTGGCCTCCCAAGTAAGGCCCTCCATGACCATCTTATGAAGGCCACATCCCCCAACTCCCCTCTTCCTCTGCCCCAGCTCCCACTCTCCCCCTGCACCCCACCCACAGCACTTACCACCTTCAGCCCCTGGGTGGGTTTCCCGTCTCCTTCCACTACAGTGTGAGCCCCACACAAGGGTGGGCTCTCTGCTCATGAAAAACCTACTGTTTCCCCAGGGCCTAACGGCCCGGGACACAAGATTCATCGTACAAATCAAGGACCGACCTTCTTCTGACCTACCATGCAGAGCGCAGCAGGGCCAGGAACTGGCAAAGCCGGAGGAACACGGTGCGAGAACATTAACACACAGAGCGCTTACATGGCTGTAAGTGACCATGTGGCCCTTCAGAAGAGCTTTCAAAGCCCGACCGAACTGCAGACACCAGATGAAGCTGTGGACAACCAGTCATGGCCCAGCCGTCACACTGAGTACGACTGTCATTCCCATTTGATGGACAGATGGAACACTGGAGCTCAGAAAGGTCGGGCCCCTTTTCCAAGAGCACAGAATTGTGTGGCAGAATTCCAATCCAAACCCAGGTGTACCTGGCTCCAAACCCCAGGCCCTTCCCATTTCGGCTCTTTGCCTTCCACGAAGGGTTGGCAGATAGGAGCTGTGGCCCTACGGAGGGCCACACTTAGGGAAAAGTCTCACTGAGGCCTGACCCCATCTCCCATGCCTCTAGCCCCAGTGAGGGCCACGTACCAGCCTACAGAGGATGGGGGAGGTCACCTGCCTGGGACCTCGTACCTGGCACAAGCCCAGGAGATTGTCAGTAGAGGGAGGCCCTTTAGGCACGGGGGACCAGCACCCAGAACAATGGGACCCCGAAGAGGGAGACTAATTACAAATTGAAGGGTTTCACTGCCGTGGCCATGCAAGAGCCCCAGCGAGCAGGTGCCTCCCTCACCCACGACTCCTTCCCTCGGCAGAAAGGAGTAACAAGGGAATGGAAACAAGGATCAAACTCATCTCAGCATGAAAAGCGTACACCTCATAAATACGGCCCCTAGGAGGCGAGACCTACTCTGTGTAACAGGTGAGGAAGCTGACATTCCGAGAGATCAAGCAGTTTGTCCAAGCCAGGCAGGGGCTCCAGAAACATCACCCCCTTCCCCCAGCCCCAAGGCCAGCATTCTCGAGAAGAGGACACAGCCCAGCTCTGACTACCGCGTAGTGACCAGCCAAGGGGAAAGCAGAGGCTTTGGCTCCCGTTGCCCTCGTTGGGTTTGAAAAACACTGATGCTTGACCTCAGGGCTGCTTTTAACCGAAACTCTGGTGATGGCCAAAGCAAGTGCTGTGTCAAGAAGGCTTCCGGTGTTGAGTCTGAGCTTCGTGAGATGTGTCTGTGACTGACCCCCAAAACCTGCATTGGTGGGGGTGGGGGTGGGGGCATGGGGAGGGTGGGCAAATAGGAGTTGCTAAAATGACAGGTGCCATGTACTATCTAAGGACCAGACTAAGCATCTCTAGTTCATTTCCTAATTTTATCTTCATAGTAACTCTCTGAGAGTATTGCTATTATCCCCCCCATTTTCCAGATGGGGAAACTGAGTCTCTGCGAACATAACTGAATTGCCTGAGATGAAGCGTCTAGTGAGTGGCAGATCTGGAGACTGAACCCAGTGCCTCCTTGTTCCGGGACAAGTGCCCTGAAGTCCCCTGCTGCCCACTTCTCACACCCGAACGTCTACCCTGTTTGATGGGCCCCACTGACAAGAGCACAGAGCCGGCCAGGGGGCCCAGCCGCCCCTCCACTGAGCCTCACCTCCAAAGCTCGGCGGACAGAGCTTTGCAATCCAGCTGGAGTGCAAGCCCAGTGACATAAAAGGCGTCACCAGCCTTCAGCCTGTGTCCTTCCCTCGTCCTTTATCCAGAAATGCTCGCACTGCCTCCTTCTACCTTCCAGGCCAATCTGGCTGTCAAGTCGACTCTGAATCAGGCTCTTGCAGGAAAGAAAAGAAAACCATTCTGTAGCGATGACTCACCAGGGCAGATCATTTGAGAGTGGCAGGGGCCCTCCCCCTTGGGGCCCCTCTCTCCTCAGCAGCAAGCCTTTCTGAGGGTGGGGCTGGCCTGCCAGCGATGGCCTGGCTCCCGCTCACGGAGCCCACGGTGATGGGAAGCACAGGCAGGAGGAGAAATCAAAACAGCCTTGCCAACCAAGGGGACAGCTTTGGAGACATGTTTCCTTTACCTTTTTTTTTAATCTAGAGGAATATGGGTCATATACAAAGGCTCAGGTAATAAATTTCTTTCTTCTCTGGTCCCAATTTTATACGTTTATTTATTTTTCTGTATCCTACTCATTCCACAATATATTTTATTTGTTTGGCTCTGCGCACCAATCCTTTAGGGAACAGAGCAGGATGTTAAAAAGTGAAATGGACTTCACTCACTCCCTCTCTCCCTTTCCCTGACCGCTTTTTCCAAGTTGCCGGGTTTCAGACTGACCTTCCACCTGTTACTCAGATCAATCGATTTACCTCTACTGAGAGCTCCTGAGCCCCCTCCCCCTGTCACTGTGCTGGATTTGAGACGAACATAACTGGTCCTTGGATGGCCGGAGCCCATCCGAGACCTGGAGGCCTGGCACAGAGCTTCCTGGCGTGGATTACTGGGGTTGCTGCATTTGAATTCACCGCGGCACCTGGCACGTCCATGGGAACCGCCCAGCCAAGCTACCGGGCCTGACCTCGGGGAGCCTGAATGGGGAAACCAAATACCAGCATGAGCCGCAGCCCAAACTCTGTTGGCTGCTGAATGAAGGGTCTTTGTTCACAGAACAGAGAGCTCGTGGGGGCCTGGGGTGAGGAGTACCAGGACCAGGAGGTTTCCAGGAGACCCAGGACAGGTGCAGGCAGTGAGGTGGGGAGGGTGATGGAGGCCGTTCCGAGGAAGGAAGAAGGGATGTGTGGTGCCTTCTAGCTCCTGGGAGCAAGGAGACAAACCAGCTCTGCCACAAATCTTTCCCTTTCTCAAGCAAGAAAAGCTTCCTCCTGAGAAAGGGGGCAGTGAAGAGCCCTGGAAGGGCCACACTCACACCTTGATATGATCTAAAAACGCCTCTGGCTGCAACCCCACCTTCTTTCCCAGTCCCGTCTATGCGCAGGTCACATCAGCAAATGGGGACGTGAACCTACCTGAGAGCAGAAGTCTAACCATGCGCTAAGTTCAGGGGTTGGAACCCCAGTCCGGGGGCAGCGGTCACGCCCAAGCGCTGCCCCCTCGGCCACGGTCCAACACCGCAGACCAGAGTCCTTCTGGATGGTGACAGCCTGCGAGGCTCTGTCCAGCCCTGCTGGTTGGTACCCTGGCGGCCATCATGGCCATCCACCATGAGGACTGCAGGCTCTGAGCAGGGGCACTGCCTGAGGACCATACAGGGCCCCCTACTGTCCTGGCCTCATTAAAACACCCCAATCGAGCAAAGCAGCCCAAGACCAACCAATAGCAGTTAAAAGGCTGAGAAGTGCATGAGAGGAAAACCCAGCGTCCAGCTGGCTGCTCACATGGTTAACTAACTACAGCCCACCCCACACAAGGCAAAGAAAAGACGGGGCTGGAAGAGGGGGCGGGACACAAAAATGTGTCAGGCCCCTACTTTGCACCAGACACTGGTAGGAACATCGCACTCATGATTTTTAATTAATGTTCCCACCCTCCCATGAGGTGAGTATTACCCTTCCCATTTGCAGATGAGGAAACTGAGGCTTAAGAAAGCTAAGTAACTTGCCCAAGTCAGGGCTAATGAAAGAGAAGCTGGGATCGGAACCCAGTTTTGTGAGCCCTTTCCCTTTCTCAGCAGTTCACCGGGCTGGAGAGCACATTAGAAGTCAGGTGGTCCAACAAACTGAAGGTCGCCAGACAGAAGGGGGTGGGGGCCAGGTGAAACAGGCAAAGGGATTGGGAAGCACAAATCGCCAGTTACACAATCGGTCACACAGACATACGGTACAGCATGGGGAATATAGCCAATAATATTGTAATAGTGATATACGGTGTCAGGTGGGTGCTGGGCTTATCGGGGTGATCACTTTGCAAGTTACATAAATGTGTCATCACTATGCTGCACACCTGAAACTCAGATAATACCGTGTGTCAACTGTAACTGAATTTTTTGTAAAAACGAAAAAGAAGTCATCTGGTTCAACTGCACGTGTCCTGCCTGGATGCCCTACAGCATCCCTAACGAGGGGATGGCCAGCCCATGCCTGATGGGCCCACCATAGGGAGCCCATCTTCTGAGGATGGAACCTTTCTGAAGGTCTCCCCTCTGCCTTGCCCAGAACAGGCCTGGCTCCCTGCCTTCCCGAGGGCCCGGCCCCATCCAGGCAAGAGCTCCTTGCACTGAGTGCCTCTCTTCCTTTCTGGCCCTGGCTCCCCTGAGCCTCCCCTGCCTCGCAACAGTGACGCCATTCTGTGCCCCATGGATCACCCAGCCCCCAGGGGCACCCCTTCCCTCCTGAGGGGTGAACTGAGGCAGCATTCCAAGGCATGTTGGAATGAACTCCCAAGACGGCAGTGGAAGCTGAGGCCAGCTGACAGGCTGTGACTCCCAGCCCCAAACCCACCTTGGAAACACTAGGCCACCACCGGCTGCTCTGCTGGAAGGGGGAGGTGCTTTGGGCCCTGAAGAAGCCATCCCAGGAAGATGGTTCCCAAGAAAAGGAAAGAGACATTCACGTTTCCAGAACAACGACTCTGTCCACACCCCGGGCTTTTTACCCACATCTCCATCCTCACCACTACCAGGTGGCACACACATCACTGTCCTCTTTTCCCGGATGAGTAAACAGAGGCCCAAAGGGGTTGAGTGCCTTGCCCAGGAACTCAGACAGCTGTGGGTACAGCTGGCCAGGTTGTTGTCGGCACAGTTCTGGGAAGCACAAGTCACACGGTCACAGTGCAGATTTGTCATGAGAATTTTCCAGCCGAAAGTAACTTCAGAAAAGAGCGTCGTTTTCCAGTCTGCACAAAGACACATACACATCGGCAATGGTCCTCCTAGAGAGCCACCGCCCTGCTGGTCAGTAGGGACTGGACCCTGGGTCTGTCTGACTGCACAGCCCCTGCCCTTTCCACCTGACCACTCCACCTTCCTCAGGGTAACTTCAAGCAGTTCGATGCCAAGTTCCCCACAGTCCAACGGGCAGTGATGGGGCCCCAGAACTCCAGACCATCCCAGCTGGAAACAACATTGGCCATTGGCAAGCTACCTTCTGTCTAGGTTGGCAGAATGCAAGGCCCAGAGAGGGGCAGCGAGCTGCCCAGGTCACACAGCTGCATCCCGAGTAACTGCAGGTAGGTCTGGCCCTGATACAAAGTCACTGTCACACAACACAGATGGTCAGAACTGGATTATCCAGGCTAGCAGTCTCAACTTGCTTTTGCATCAGAATCACGTTTTCACCTGCAGGTGGAGGCAGTGAGTGAAGGGTCTCGGGGAGAGTCCCTCGAGGACTACTGCCTGAGGTTCAAGCTCAAAAGACAAAGGTGGTGGGAGGGAAGAGGGAGCTGAAGGGGCCACAGCTCAGAATCCTCTCCAGAAGAGGCGAGAAGCGCATTCCTCTGTAGGCCTGCCAGGTCCTGGGAGGGAAACCATCGCTAAGTGGAAGTTTCTCGGCTCTCCCTGGTGGCTCCAAGGTGGTTGTCATTCACCTTGAAGGGAGGACTCAGACTCTGCTCAGGCCTCCCTGGGAGCCCCCGACAACCATGGCAACAGCCCCCAAGGGGCAGCTCAGGTCTGTCTGGGCTCCAGCCAGGGCGACAGGAGCCTAGGGGAAAAAGAACGCAGGGAGAAACCCGAGCGCTTAGTTTGCTGTTCCATCCAGGGCGCCAATTAAAATGCCTCCCTATTCGGAGGTGGCAGGGGAGCCCTGCTCCCTCGTTAACAGCTCCTTCCAGACCCCCAAGGCCCACCCAGCTTCCTTTCCAGACAATGGAGCCCAAATGTGCCAAGTTAGGCCAAAAGGCATGACACCTCGAAGACACCTAGACCCACACAGACTCTTCTGGGACACTGAAGTTCCGAGAGGCAATGTCGTGTGCCCCAAATCACTCAGCTGGCCCTTCCTGGCTCCATAGCATTCACAAGATGACAGTGTAGACGTCCCTGGAAACAATAGCCCCGCCTTACATGAACCTGGCCTACCCATTTCTGCTTGAGCCACTGGCCCTGGTCCTGGGCACATCTCGTTAGGGGCTGGGCAGGGAAAGGGGCCAGAACTCTGGACTCCCAGGAGTTCTGCCACACTCTGCAGGGCCCCAGAGAGAACAGGCCACTGAGTTCCCTGCAAGTTGACACTGGAAGAAGTTCCCGTACTTCCTGGAAGAGGCCTCTAGCGCCCCCTAACGCCCCTCGGTACAGCAACGTGCTGGTTCAGCTCCCTTGTATTAAACCCAGAGCCCAGTTTTCATCCGGTAGGGAGACCCACTGATCGCTTCACAGGAGTAAATCCTAAAACCAGTCTGTGGGGACAACTATTTAAAAGAGAAACACAGTGAAAGGGAGCATGAAAAACTGTAATATTTCTATGATGATGTTACTAATATGAAGGTGAACATACTATGTAGGTGAAAGAATAACAAATAAACATGACAGCCAACACAGGTCAGCAAACTGAAAGCCAGAATATATATTTATTATGCTTATCACAGACATGAGACAATATTAGAGAATCTATTGACTTCACAATATAACTTAGCATACTAAGAGATTAGAGAAGAAAACAAAAATATTATCTGAAGAGATATAGAAAGTCTTTGAAAAAATCGAGACTTACTCGTGATTAAAACAAACAAAAGCAAAACAAAAAAATGAGGTACACTTCCAAGTAAATGGAGTAAACAAACACAGCCCACCCAACCTCTCCCACCAAATATAGCTACAAAACCTGGACAGGACATATCCAGCACCTGTTTGAGGACCTGAAACTAATCAGTAGCCAACAAATGAAGAACAAAGACAAGAATTCAAAGTACCACCAAACCAATGGTGAGTTTTCTGTTCTTCTAGGATCCCCGGCCTTCCCTCAAGACAGTCCAAGCAGGTGCCAGCGTGAATGACAGACCAGTCAGGGACTCCTTCCAGTTCGGGCACAAGAGTGGAAAATGGGCCTCCTAACTCTCTGAGTAGGGAAAATCCACATTTTTTTCTACTGTATATTCTCTTGCACCCCAGCCCCTAGAAACCCACACACCCCTCAGACTCTGAGGGAAGACTGTCTTCCTCTCTGATCAAAGGAGCCATGGTCCCGAGAGCATGCAGTAAACCCCCATGGTATTATTTTCCTCTCTTTCTCTCCACCTGTCCCTTGACCTGGAATTCAGGGATAGTCATGGGAAGTGAGTAGCAGAGAAATTTAAATAAAACAATAAAGCAATTCCACTCCTACGGATATACCCAAAAGAACAGAAGGCAGGGAATCAAACAGGTACTTGGACACCAATGTTCAGAGTAGCATTAGTCACAACAGCCAAAAGGTGGAAACGACCCAAGTGCCCATCAAGAGATGACTAAACAAAACGTGCTACATCCACACAGTGGAGTCTTAGCCACTCATAAAAACGAATGAAATCGAACACGTGCTACAACATGTGTGCACCTTGAACCTTGCAGGACAGTTGGTCCTGTCCAAGAGGGAGACATTTGGTCCACAATTTGTTTCAGAATACAAACACTGAAACTTGCTCAAAGTGTCTGGATGTTAATTTTCTTATAATTCACGAAGAATCTTGGGTGTCACGCTGATCCTTGTTCTTCCTCTTCATAACGTTCAGCAGGGTTACTCTGAAGTTGGTGAACAGCTGCTCTCGAGCGTGCAGCAACCTGGCTGATGCTCGTTTTACCCGTGAACAGTCCCAATGACAGGTCTGATGCTGTCAGCATCGGCGTGAGGTTGGCGGCCATATTTAGGTGTGACCGCCAAGAACCCAGGTGACAGCTTATCCATGGCTCTATTAGTCATCTTTTCACACTTCAAGGACCTTCAGCATGGACCCAGTGCCTCTGTGGACATTTTGTGGACAAATGTCTGCTAACCACCTTGAAAACCATGTACCTTGAAAATTATAGTAAGTAAAAAAGCCAGACACAAAAGGACAAATGTCATATAATTCCACTTACATGAGAAACTAGACTAGGCAAATTTCACCTAGATAGGAAGTAGGGTAAAGGTTACCAGCAGCTAGGGGGAGCGGAGAATGGGCCGCAACTGTTTAACGGCCACAGATTCTGCTCGAGATCATGAAAAAATTCTGGAAATGGATAATGGTGTTGGCTGCACAACACTGTGAGTGTGCTTCATGCCACTGAGTTATAAACTTAAAGATGGTTAAACTGGGAAATTTTATGTTATATAAATTTTACCACAATTTTTTAAACTCAACAGTAAAAAAAGAAACAACACAATTAAAAACTGGGCAAAAGACTCAGACACCTCAGCAAAAATGATATATTGATACCATAGGCTAGAGAAGCACATAAAAAGATGGTCCACATCATTCCCCATTAGAGAAATGCATATTAAAACCACTATGAGATACCACTACACACCTCTTTGGATAAGCAGGATGCCAAAATAAAAAATTTCAACAATACCAAGTGCAAGAGGATGCAGAGCCACTGAAACTCTCCAACGATGCGGGTAAGAATGCAAGTCGTCCAGTGACTCTGGGGAAAACTTTGCAGTTCCTTATATAAAGTTACACATACACTTACCATAAGTATTTATCCCACAGAAATGGAAATTCATGTCATACGAAAACCTGCATACAAATATTTATGGCATCTCTCTTCATAATCAACAAAAACTGCCCTTCAGTGAGTGAATGGATAAACAGACTGTGGTACATCCATACAACGGGATACTGCTCAGCCATACGGGGAGCAAGCTACAGTTAACGTGCAACTTGGATGAGTCTCAGAGGCATGCTGAGTAAAAACAAGCTAGTCTCAAAAGGTTATCTACTGCCTGACTCCATTCATGGAGCATTCGTAAAAAGAATAAAATTATAATGATGGAGAAGAGATCAGTAGTTCCAGAGGTTTGGAGTAGGGAGAGGTTTTGACTCTAAAACGAGAACACAGGGGGTTTTCTGAAGTGATGGGACTATTCTATACCTTCACTCTGGCAGTGCTGACACAAATCTAAGCACGTGTTAAAATCTATAGAACAGTACACCAGAAAAAATTCTATGTTAACTTAAAAAATCAAATTCACAACAAACCCACTAAAAAATTGCTCAGCAAACCAGAAGAAATTTCCTTAATCTGATCAAGAAAATCTGGTGGACACCTACAGCAAACGGTGAAAAATGAGAAGGCCCCCTATAAAGTCAGGAATGCTATAAGGATGCCCACTATTACCACTTCTGTTCAACCAGGAGGCCTCAACAGGGGGGTTATCATTTTCACTCAGGAAATCCAAGAGAAATCAGACAAATTATTAGAATGAGTAAGACAGTTAAGTATAGCTGCCAGATTGGAGGTCAACAATAAAAATTTATGCTGAATTCCTTTACACCAGCAATGTACAAGTAGGAACTGTCATTTGTCAAATAATACATCTTCCACCACAGAAATAAAAATTTACAAGATGCCATGGAACAAATCTATCTAAAAATCAGACCATTATGGAGAAAATTATGAAATTTTATTAAAAGATATCAAAGAAGGCCAAATCTTTGCCATGTTCATGAATGGGAAGTCTCGACAGCAAGAAGATGTCATTGTCTCCTAATAAAAATATGTGTTTTAACTGAATAAGTATTTGCAAAGCATTTAGAACAGTGCCTGGCACCTAGTAAGTGATATATAACTGTTGTTGAAGAAATAAATCAAAATTCCAACGAGGTTTTTCACGGAACCTGACAAGCTTGTTCTAAAATTTTTAGGGTAGAACAATGGTCCAAAAATAGCCAAAGCAATCTTAAAGCACAGAGGTAGGATGAAGGATAATTCTCATTCTATCAAACATTAGCATTTAATTATAAAACCATTAAGAAAATGTTTTTTCTGGCCCAGAAATAGACACACACACTAATGGAAAGAATAAAGAGTCCTGAAATATTTTCTGTATGGAAACTTGACCCAAAGAGCAGCCAGAACGGAGATGCCATCAACTGAGTAGGTCAAGGAGGAGACTTGATTGGTTTGGACTATGTTCCTTCTAAGATGCCTATTAGAATCCAAGTGGTGACACCAAATAGGCAACCAAGCATGAGTCCAGACAAATTCAGACTCCAGTCAGTGGTCAGCATATAGCTGGCATTTAAAGTCATGGACTGACTTAGCTCACTTACAAGGTCAATGGAGATAGAGAAGAAACCCAAAGATTTAACCTTGAGGCAGCACAGCAAACTCACAAGAAGCCTCCACTGAAGAAGAGCCAAGGCCAGTACCTCAAAGCCAAGGGAAGGAGGGTTTTAAGACGGAGGGAGAGGACAACTGTGTCAAACGCTGCTGGGGGGTCCAATATGATGGCTGCTGATTTTGGCCAATGTGGACACCACAGGTGATCTTGCCAAAAGCATTGTATGTGGGCTTGTGGTGGGACTGGCACAGGCTGGAGAGGGCAAACTGTGTTGGCTTGCACAAAAACTATGCTGAGAAATTTGTCTACAAAGGAGATCTAAGAAATTGGACAATTGCTGGAGGAGAATTATATGTCCATACAGGATTTCTTTCTTTCTTTTTTTTTTAAGATAGGAGTTATTAGAGCATGTTTATACGTTGGCAAGAACGATGCAGCCATGGAGGGAGAATAATTGTAAGAAAAGTTCAGGGGGGTATCGGGGACACTGTACAAGGGGAGGCACTGGCCTTAGACATGGTCCACCCACTGTGACAGGAGACAGTGTGTAGGGAGAAGCAGGAAGTGCTGGGCATGAATGCAGAGTCTGTGAGCTCAGATGCCGGAAAGGTGGCAGCTGTGCCAATGGGAACATGTGGACATTCTCCTCTGATTTCTTCTATTTTCTCAGGGAAATAAGGGCCATGGGGTCTTGTGGAAGGTTTAGGGGAATGGAGACACTGAGTCAGATTAAAAGTTGCACAGACAAAGAGTCATATAGAAATGAGTGTTGGAGCAAGGGTGATGAATGACCCGACCAAGGTCTTGGCTTCCTGGAGTGCTTGCCATAGATTAGTTACTCCTGGTGGACAACTGGAGAGAGATGATCTCTTAGGCACATCGGGGTGGGGGTAGCAGTTAGGAGGAGGGAGAGTGGTTCTTGCATGAATCACACAAGCACCACCCTCTTGCACAGTGAGCATTTGCAAGGTGTCTTTTTTAGACAAATGGTTCTGAGACAGAGGTTTTTACAAATGAGCACTGTACAAGGAGACCCCACACACAGGCAGCACCTGCCTTCCCAGGCTGGTATGCACACACCATCCGCAGGGCAGGGAGAAAGGGGCACGCTCAGATTAGTTCTCTGAGCCCTTAGAGATCAGCAGCCTGGAGTGATGTTTCTGAGGGGGAGGAAACTGAGGGCACCAATTTAAAATGGGATGTGGAAATTTTTCTGTGGTTTTCAATGATTCACACTTTCCTTGACCTGTCATGGGAACAGGCTCTGGGTGGATGTGAAATGGTCCCAACTGCACACCAGAAATAGCAAACCAAAGTCCCCCCGGTAGCACACAGATCTAAAGGAAAGTCACGTCTTCAAGAACATTGCAGTTGGGCTCCTGCCCCCATCTTGGCGCCTGAGGGGGAGGCTGCGGGGAACAGACTTCTGTAAGGACAAATAAGTCTGGAAGGCGGTGGTCCAAGGCCATCTTTGCCGGCTATACACGGGGTCTCCAGAACCAGAGGGAGCTTACAGCTCTCCTTAAAATGGAAGGCGTTTATGCTCCAGATGAAACTGAACTCTCTCCAGGCAAGAGGTGTGCTTATGTGTACAAAGCGAAGAGCAACACAGTGACTCCCAGTGACAAATGGAACAAAGCCAGTGATCAGCGGAAAGGTAACTCGTGCGCATGGAAACAGTGGATGGTCTGTGCCAAATTCCAAGGCACCCTTCCTGCTAAGCCATTGGACCCAGAATCCATGTAATGCTGTACCCCTCAAGGGTGCACATTTATTGAAAAGGAAGTAAATAAAAGTGGATTTGATCTCCTATTAAAAAAAAAAAAAACACATTGTGGTTGCAGGGGAGGTAGTAAGAGTGGGACCTGGAAGAGTCCTTCAAAGATCAGCTGGAGTAAGAGTCTGCAGATCTGGTTCAAATCCTGCCTCTTTCCTGGGGGAAGTCATGCATCCAAGTCTCAGTTCCTCTGCCTTTAAATGTGGGTGCGGGTGACGACACCCACTTTCGAGAGCAGGTGTGAAGAGCAAAGTCTATTGAGCTGCTACCAATAAATCAGTGCTAGTTTTCTCTGTCACCTTCGTTCCCAGAAGGAAACACTGAGATCTGGGACACACCGACATGAGGAAGAGGACAAGGAAGTATCAGTATCCAGATTAGGAAAGACACCAAGACACACGAGTCTCTAAACTGGCTGTAAAATGAAGCTCGTTTGTGATGAGATTTATGTGTCGGAGTTTCCAAGGAGACAGATTTTACAAAAGCTACTATGAGATCCACGCCCTCTGCAAAGACAAGACAACATCACGCTCCTGCTTTCAGCCAGCTCCTTCTGCACTCTGACAAATGACAGAAATGTGGCAGGCAGAAGCCAAAATGCAGGGTACAAAGGCAGCAGCACCCTACACATCCAGCTTGTGGGATGAATGAATGAATGAATGAATGCTGGGTTTTCTCTTCATGCAGAGATGGGGAAAGAGAAAGGAGACAGACAGGTAAGAGTGGACACAGGAGACCCAAGGACAGAGCCCAGAGGCAGTCAGGAACCTGGTCACTGGGCCCAGGACAGGTAGTAACACTAGATAACCAGAAACAAAGCAAGAGCCCAGGCATGTTCTTAAACATTTTGGTGCACCCCACGGCAGAGCAGCCAAAATGGCACGTGAAGAAAGCTGGCCTCCCAAGCACCCTCGGTATTCCAGAGCCAACCGCCCTGGCCCTGCCGACCCTGCACTGAAGCAGCATGCTGACGGCAGGCGTCTATAAGCTGACACTGAACATGAGAAATGGAATCCACGTTAGTTCCTTTTTCCTTGTGGGTATTTACTCTCCACACCTAACCACCAGCTCCCTCAGCCCAGGGCGCTGTTTTCCAATGAGCATTCTGTGGGAGACCAGCACCGCAAGGCAGTCCTTGCAGGAAGGGCACCTGGCCAGACAGCTGGGGAGCCCTCCAAACATCCTTGCATCCTGGAGATGTGGGCACACTGGCATCTTAAAGGCTATAAAGAAACCTGATGAGTACAGTGTTTCTAGTACAGGGACTAGAAAACCCTTCCACGCACCCATGAAACGTCCTCCAGAAGTGGTGTTCCCCTGGGGATGCTCAGACACAGGGCTCAGGTAGACTCATCATCCCATCACCCGCTAAACCGACCTAAGCTAAAAACTTGGGCTTCGCAAAAGTAAGAAGCCTTTGCATTCTTTCACTTCACAAATGAACATGGAAATTGTAAAGATTTTTTAGATGTCGGCATCATAAGAGAGAAATGGACAAGACGCTGCAGGACGCAGGAGAGGCAAAGGTGGACGGTTTTGCTGAACCTACAGTACAGGAGACATTGTAAAGGCCATCCCGATGTTAAGGTTGTCCTTTGATTGTCACACGACTATCTAGGACCATTAACCAATATCTGGAGATTATTTTAGATCTCCCTGTGGGACACGTACTTTATACCTAGCTCCCCAAAACAAACAACTGTTTCCATAAATCCATGGATTGAGAAACACGACATGAAGTATGAGACTCTGGGCAAAAACGTGGTTAGTGGGAGTGGACAAGTATCTCTCAGTGTGTCATCCTCCTACCCCCTGTGGCAGAATCATACAAGATGCTCGTTAAAATGCACATTCCCAAGTCCACCCAGGTCTCCTGGATCAGAACTTCTGGGTGCAGAGAGGGTCCCCCAGATGTCTGCATTTTCAACAGGCTTCCCGATGCGATTCTGATCCATGCTTCCATCTGAAAACCTCCGAACCCATGATTTCCAAAACTGTTAAGAGTTCACAAAGGGCTTTTGGAAAAGACATGACTTGAAGAAACCACAAGCAGAAATCGATGGCACCAAGTTCATGGTGACTAACAAAATAGGAATCCCACGAACAGGAATGTGTCAGTGACATGCCAGAACATTCACTCCGTTCCAGAAGCTGTCCAGGACTTGCTCAGTCCAGGTGGCAGGGGTGCTCCTCGCCAGAAGTGAGCTGCCTCAGCTGGTCCCAACTTGACAATAGGAGCCATTAAAAGCGTCGTCTTTCAGTGCCAACAGGCATCTCACCAAGCACCCTGCTGAGGGCCAGGTGGCTTTTCCCACAAACTGTCCTACTGAAGAGCTGACCCCCTTGAGCACAGCGTCCCATTGGAGTAGCGCTGGGGCTCCGACAGTGTGTGACAGCATGCAATCCGGACAAGGTCCGAGGGACCCCAAAGGCCGTGTGCTCTCCTTTGCCAAGTGAGCCTCCCAAGTGGGAAAATGCACTTGGCATAGTGTGTGTCCAAGTCCCCTTGGGCATTAAATTCCTCACTGCAAATAAAGAAATCAGTGGGAGCCACAGTAACACTGCCCTGTGGTCAGGCCCAAGCAGACAGACAGACAGACAAGCTCCCCTCTTTCCTTACCTTTACCTGAAACAACAAAACTTCTAAGATACCTCCCAGTCCTGAAACACCTCACATTTGGATAATTATGCCATGTAATAAGCTCCTTGATTGCTCAAAGTGAGTCTGAAGTCCATTTTTGAAGAAAGCAGAGTTCATTTCCATGGGCATTGCTGTCTTGTGTCATTTTCTGTCCCTGTTCCAGCCCAGCCCAGCCCACTTCCCCCTTTCCCCAGCATCCCTCCCACCCTGCCTTTTGCTCTCGGGAGAGGGCCTACTTCAAGCCTGGGACAATCTACTAAGTATCTTGTGTTCCGTGTTCTCTTCCAAGTGTATGGCATTGACTTTTATACTCATGATGAAAGACAGGCTTTGCCCTTGGAGGCAGATCCTGGGAGGGGGGAGGGGTACTCTGCCTGGTCCTAAAGCCAACTAGATACTGCAAAGAAAACTCACATGCTCAGATGCTCCCACAGGGAACACAACCCCAAACAGGTACTGGCCAGGCTACACAATGTTTGTGTATTTGGAATCTTCTTAGAACACAGAGATCTTCTGAGAAGCGTTTAGCAAGAGTGAGCCTGCACAGAGGTGTAGAAACGTGGAACTCTGTAACTCCTAGGAAGTCCTTTCACTGACACACTCAAGAAATAGCTATTGCAAGAGGCAGGGAAGCATTTTTGTGAAGGACAGGAGATGAGCACTCAAACCCTGGCTCTCCTGATTACTGTCTGCGTGACCTTGGGCATGTTCACTTCTCAAAGCCTCGGGTTCCTCGGGTGTAAATGGGTTTGATAAGAGTGCCTACCTCATAAGGCTATTTTGAGAACAAAATGAGATATTTCGGGTTAATAACTTCTTGTCACGATGCACAGCATGTAAGATGCCAACCAACAGACGACGGCTATAATTTGTATCAAATGTACTGGGTATCACCTGTGTGCCAACCACAATACTACGCACTGAGGCTGGAGAGATCAATAAAACACAATGTCCGCCTTTAAGAAGCACTCAGTGCATTTATAGATTTTCCACCAAACCCATACAAAAAAGTTTTCATTTTCTCAGTGAATATCTAGTTGAGCAAGAGTTCCCTAAGAAGCACTCAGTGGGGAGAGAGTCATGTAAACAGATAATCAAAACCTGTTATAGGTTCAATAACAGAAGTGCAGAAGCGAGAGCTACAGAGGTCTGGAAGGAGTGAATAACCTCCTTGGGAAAGTCAAGGAAGGCTCCACAGAAGAGGGGACAGGTGAACCTACACAGAAGAGGGGACAGGTGAACCTACACAGAAGAGGGGACAGGTGAACCTACACAGAAGAGGGGACAGTGAACCTATGAAGGAGGGGAGGGTTAACAGGTGAAGAAAGGGGCCGGCAGGTGCCAAGGCCCAGAAGACCTTGTGAGTGTGGAGCGCTTGCAAATGACTAGCATAGACGCTGTGCAGGATGGCGCAGGAGGCAGAGCCCAGGACTCGAGAGCCAAGGGCCATGCTGGTCTAGCTCGGGATTTTCGATGTACTGCCTGTCTCTCCAACCACAGTGTCAACTCCCTAGGAATAGGGGCTCTGGCCTTGGTGTCGCTGTCTCCACTGCTCATGACAGGGGTTCACACGTGCTGCACTCCCAAGGACATTTAGTAAGTCAATGAAATGACTTGCCCCTGCAGGTGACAGGTGGAGCTGTCACACAGTAGGTCCACTAGGGCAACGATGTGAGACTTGGCCTGGAGGAAGAAGGGCAGGTGACACAGTGAGTACCAGGAAGTGTTGGTAGTAGCGAGGGCCTCCAGGGAGGCATGACAGTGGGACAGAGAGGAGGGGATACATTTCATGGACATTTCCAAGGTTGAATTAACTCAGCTCAATAACTGGATCTACTATGCAGGTACCAGCTAGTGCTGGCTGTTAAAGTGAGACATGTCACCATTCACAACAAGCTCAGGTGGTCCAGGTGAGGCTGCACAAGATAATTAGCTTATACTATACATGTTGCATTCGAGGTCCCCATGGAGTGTATAAACAGAGAGATCCAAGGGCGATGGGACAATAAAGGTCTGGAGTTTGGTATAGACAATAAAGAACTCCATACAGAAACCCCTACAGTGGCTGCAGTGCCCCAGGGAGAGAATTTAGAATTGAAGAAAAGACCAAATCCTCTTTGAACCAGTATCATAGTCACTGAACACCAAGAACATGAAAATCACTGGACTAGAAATACTTACACGCACAAGCTAGAGTCCTGGCCTTAAGTGGGTTTATAATGTAGCAGATGGGACAAGAGATTAGCATATGGAGAGTGAAAAAAAAAGGCATTCAAAATAGAAACATCAGCTTGATTCAGCCCCAGAAGGGATCTCCCAGAACCTGAAGGAAACACAACCCAGTGAATGACACAGAAACAAAGCCGGAGAACACGGCAGAGTAACAGGAGACCTCCAGAGGCAGTGAGCTCCGCAGTGGACAGGTGAGCTCTACGAAAGGAAAACTACAACCTCGGCAAATAACATCACTGCCTCTCGTCAAACAGATGTGCCAGGACCCTCCGCTGTGGCAAACGCACTCTCACCCAGATGCCGCACTATAATTCACTTCTAACCACACGGATGGGCAAAATGACACCAGCACTTAGAAGACGAAACACTGGGGCAAACAAGATTTTGTGACGAGCTTCCTCTGTCTTTGTGCAGGGCAACAAATGCTGCTGCCCGTGGCGAGAACAGGCATGAGACATGTTGTGTGGGCGGCTCAGCAGGACTGTTCACGGCAAGGAAGAGGCATATCCACAACCTTCAAATATATGAAGAGCTGTCACCCAGAAGAGGGACTGGGCATGGAGTATAAGGTGCCAATGAATGGAAGCTCCTGGGAGTCCAACATTTCACATAACATTACAAAGAAGATGTCCAATAGTCAAAGGTGCCCAGAAGGGAGTGGCTGGCCTTAGAGATAACAAGTTCTCTTCATCGCCAGAATTGTCCCAGCAGGGTCTGGACAACCTCTCTATTAGGGATGCTATGGAGAGATTCAAATACAGCACAGAAATTCCTTCTAGAGCCTCAGGTTTTACAGTTCTCAGGCAAAGAATCTGGATCCTTTCACTGAAGGTGGTGCTCCTGAACGCGACAAAATATGGCTGGGAGAACCTCTGTGTAGGGCGGTCTCCCTCCCCCAGGAAGGTGAATGCACGCCCACACAAGCAGGCCCTGAACTGCATGTTAGAGGATCCCTTCAGCAGTCAAGTCCAAGCCTCGCTTCGGCTGTGGGAAATGGCAGTCACACAGTAAGCGAGGGTGTCCCTCATTGGCTACATGTGATGCTGGGGGAAAGGACAGAGGCCCCTGACCCACCAGCCAAATAAGATGCCCAGACCCATTGCTGGGAGTTGGTCACCAAGGGCTGTCCCACTGTGCTGGTAACTATGGTCAGTTCCACTTCGGACTACTTCACAGTCTTTCTTCCTAAGAACTAAGTGCCTTTCACAGCTGCCACCTCACTGGCTCCACCCAACAGCCCATGAGATTATTTCAATTAAAAACAAAGTCAAGGCACACAAATATGTCCACCATCGTGTCTGAAGCATAGTGGAGTCACACCTTCGGTGGGGTCAGGCTCCAAAGTCCCAAAAATCACACGTGCCCACACACTGCCTTTGAAAATCCCTCAAGCCAACCCCAAAGCATGATCTCCCTGGTCCTGTGTATACAGACCTACTCAGAGCCCAAGACAAATGCACACAGTAAGGTAGAATGTTTAATGAAGAGCACACATGCAAAATATAAATTTGGAGGCTTTTTCATTACATAAAAGAGGAAAGTGAGGGTGCACAGTTAGGTCTTGATAAGCCAAGCACACACGCGCAGCCCCCTGGCGGCAGGCACAGCGTGTAAATTCTACAGCTCTGTATTAAGGCCTGTGAGCTGCCCAGATCGGCTGGCCTGGCAGAAGCTGGGTAACGACACAGCAGCTCCGATTCACAGGGCACTTACTGCTGCCACGCTCTGGGTGACCACTTGACTGAATCCTCTCCACCACCCATCAATGGGGCCAATGCTGTTACTCTCCCCATTTTATAGATGACACATCTGAGGCCGAGAGGGAGCGGGGACCCTGGGCCACACGCACCCAGTAAGTGGCAGAGCTGGAGCCAGAAGGGTGTCTGACTCAAAAACACGGGCTTGTGGGAGCCATTCTCAAATGAGGTGTGCAAAGTGGGCCCTTTCTGCCCTGACCGGTATGGCTCAGTCGGCTCGGCATTGCTCAGCAAAGAGAAAGGTCATAGGTCCAGTGCCCCAGTCAGGGCACACTCCTGGGTTGCAGGTTCGGTCCCTGGTCAGGGCGCGTATAAGAGGCACCTGATCGATGTTTCTCTCCCTCTCGTTCTCCTTCCCTTCCCCTCTCTCTAAAAACAAATAAATACATAATTTTTTTTAAGTGGATTCTTTCTTAGGTCCATCTCAGACCAACTCACTGGGAATCCTGGCTCCCCTCCCAGCTGGTTCTGATGTGAGGGTCCACAGGCCCCCCTTTGAGAGGCCCTGCTGCAGACGCCGGCTCCCTGCTTGTGCACTTTCTAACAAACCACACATCTGTGCGGTCAGCCCAGCGCTGCGAGGGCTATTAATAAAACGCTCGCTGACGGTGACTAATAACATCACGGCCACATCCTCTTACCACTCATCTCTGAAGTGACAGGTCCCAAGCGCCCCATCAGCACCTCCAGCCCGTGGGGTTTGCTTTAATGATTCAGGGCACAGTAAAGCCCTGAAACTGTGGGGCCTTTTCCTGCATGAAATCTGTTTCCTAGTTCATCCAAATAAGGTTTTTACTTAAAAAAAGAAATAACGCCAAGGCTGATTATGAATTTGGGTTTGGCTGCAGCACCCCACGAAGGCACGTAGCCACGGACCCGCACGACTAAATGGAGTCACTCCACTCCTTTCGATTAAAAAGGCACAGGACCGAGTGCCAGATGGTGACATTTGTACAAGTCAAGCCGGATTAAGTCAAGAGCTTTAGTGCAGCACACTGCAGACAAAGAAAATGATGGATTATACACGCACACACACACACGCACACTCACAGCTTGGGCTAACTTCTGTAGACGGGCAGCAGGTTCCCCATCAGCCTTTTCCGGAGCCCTGGACTCTGCAGTCCCTAGCCCCTTCACAGCTGGACCGACCTGTGCTTTCAGCCACATGCAGCTGGCATGTTCACGGTCCTAGGCCTCAGTCCAACAGCCCAGGACAAGGCCCCTCGGCCCTCTTCCAGGCTCGCCACTGCCTACACACAGGGAGCTGGTCAGCCTAATCTAAACACACATGGGCAGCCCAAAGCCTCCCCCACCACCTGCCCAGGTTTCTAGACCAGGCGCCTGGGCATCCATCACCAGCTCCTGGCAACTCTACCTCTAGTCTGTCTGCCTCTTTCCAGCCCCCCCCCAGGGCCAGGACAACCCCAGGTCCCTGTCCTAGCCATCCTGCTCCCTTGGGGTCACTATGGCAGTCTTCGACGGCTTTCCTGCCTCCAGGTTCTTCCATTGGTGTGGACTGCTCTCTCCAGCGCCCACACAGAGCAGGTGCCTAGCTCCCAGGAGGAGAGAACAAATACTCAACCATCTACCATGAATAATAAAAACCTAATTAAAATACTCATAGCTTCTTGCCCTGTCTCCATTCTCCATTCTCTGCCCCACATCCCTGAAACTTCTGTGGCTCCTCCTTCCTAGTAAAATGAAGTCCAAACTCTGTGAAGGGTGGTCACAGTCATCTCTCCAAATCTGTCATATGCTGTTCCCCTCATTCCATTCTGCCTGCCAGTGCAGGCCGTTCAGTTAAGATCCTGTCTGAGGGAGTGTACCCATCAGATCTCAGCCCCGCAGGGTCAGAAAAACAACCCCATCGATGGCTGATGTCTCCAGGAAGGATTCCATTTTGTATCTCCCTGGAGACCAGAATATTTCAGGCAAATCCAATTATTCAGGGTGATGATCTAATTGTACGCTATACAAATAAATCACCTGGGTGCCCTTTTCTTCGACTTACCTACTTCCAGGCAACTGCTCCCTTGTTTTAAAAACACAACTCAAATAATCATATAAGCAAGGTACCAAGCCCATTTTTCAGTGGATTCTTCATTCAGTCATTCATGAACTGTTTGCCGAGCAGCTCCTCTGTATCTGGCCCCGTGCCAGACCCCAGGACCACAGGGCACCAAGCAGGCACAGCACAGATGCTCACAGGACATATATTCTAGTGGGGAAATGGGCTTTCAACCACCAATTATACAATTCGGTTTTTGATGATGGTTTTGTAAAGCACTACAAAGAAGAGCCAGAGGCAAAGAGAGGGTATCACCAGCTAGCATGGAGGGGAAAAGGAAGGGGAAGGCTTCTTTGGGAAATGGATGAGAGGGCTGAGAACTGAAGGGCAAGCAGAAATCCGGTCCCTGGCGAGGACGGGCTGGGAGGAAGCATCCCCAGCAGAGGGAACAGCATTTGCAAAGCTCCACGCAGGAGAAGGATGACTAGGAAGAAGCCAGTGTGGCTGCAGCACAGAGGAGGGCTGAGGGGACCGAGAAACAAGCCCGGGGAGGCAGGCAGGGCCACAGCTGCAGGCCCTGCGGGCCAGTGCTGCCCAAACTGTTGATTTTCACTGCTACGTTTGTAAAATACAATAAAAGTGGATTACTGGAAAATTAAAAGACATACAAAATACAGGCCCAAATTTTTTTTACCATTAGATTTAACAGACATCAAGTGATCCTGCCAGTTACTACAAAAGTTTCTAAATAGCTGCTCTCAATCCGTGTCCTTTCTAATGGCTTACTAATAAAAATAAAAAATAAAAATAAAAAACTGGTACATCTCCATGGACGGCACTGTAGGCAGTGCGGCGGATGGAAAACTCTCACATGGCTTTAAGCTTAGGCAAGGTGAATTCAGAATTGTGTTCTCCAGAGACCCTTCTGGCCGTTGTGCAGGAATGGGTTTGGGGCTGAAGAGTCGCCTGGACTACTACAGGCACATTGGTGAGAAATGACACACCCTCAAGGGAATGATACCTGTGGTGGCTTCTGCAAACAGCCACTCTACGCCACCCGCACCCAGCTGGCCTTCACTGAAGCCCCACCATGACCCCTCAGCACTGCCCAGCCTACCAGAGAGCACAGCTGCCGCGCTTCACGCAAACAGCTTGCCATGAACGAAATCCCAGAGCTAGAAAGAGAATTTGCTCAAAATGGGCTGTTCTTGTCACCATTTTTCTCATCTTTCTTACACTGATGAATTTCCAAAGACTTTAAAGAGACGCTTGAGCTTATGCAGCTGGGGAAGGGTAGGGTTCAGGGAAGAGGGCCAGGGGGCGGCTCAGCTCGGGAGCAAGAGCAGAGGCCTCTGCCTTTGGAGACAGGAGGCAGCTGTCACCTGCCTCCATCGCACCTCTGCAGGAAGCCCCAGGGCCTCCCACGCAGCGGCTCTCAACCTCGGTCTCCTCCTCCACAGAAAGGAGCCCACAGCCTCTGCTCTGGCTCACTTGCAGGGCTGGCGCAAAGACGGCTTCTGTGTGACTCAAACAAACATTTCTAGGAACAAGAGATGAGGCGGGCACTGGGCTGGATGCTGAGGTCACAGACATGGGGAGATGAGGTGCAAAAATCAAGGGCAATGCTGCCCAGTGAATGTAACACAAAGACACACATGCAGGAGCACCCGGGAGAGGAACTGTCCCCTCTGAGGGCAGGGGACAGTGGGTCAAGAAAGGGATCCTGGATGAGGTGGTGGCTGATCTTTTAAAGCACACAAAGAAATGTCCCCAGTGGACAAGCCTAACACCACCATCCTACGGAGGGGATTTCAGATTAGCACGATGCATCTAGATGCCACTGGTACCTCACTTCTGAGAAAATGGGTGGGAATAAGGGAAATGAGGAAGGAAAGACACGGCCCCGGGGGATCCCAGGGACCTGGGCACCAGTGAACAAGGAAATGGGACGACGCAGACCCACTGGGGACTGGACTCCCAGACTGCATTTGAGCGAGAGTGCGCAGAGAAAACGACAAAGTAGTGGTGTCCACACGACAGCCCCTAGTGGACACCTCCAGAAACACCAGTGAGACTCTGAGAGGCTGGGAGTCCCGTGGGATGCAAGTGAGGACAAACGCCAGTGACACCTGACTTGCTACTGTGACCTCACTCGCACTGACAGGTCCAGGTCCTCTGCATACTCATGAGAAGGTGCGAAACTCTGGGTGTTGGTCCAAGGTAGAAAAGAACAATTTGCCTCGACCCGTCCTCCTGAGAGAGCAGGGGGAAGCCCTCTCCCTTCCCCAACTTTAAAATGAGACCAGAAAACCCAAGGCCTCGTTCGCTGGTATCACCATACTCCAAAAGCAGTAAGTAAATTTTCTTGGCAGCTGAATGAGGAAAGAAAGATCCTGACTTGTTCTCCACCATTCATGAGATGCAGCACCCACTTAGGGAAATCCATCCACGGTGGGTGGATGTGTGCTGTGTGTGCATGTATATGCATGTGTGTGTGTGTGCATACATGTGCAGGTGAGCGAGGAAGGCAGAGATGATCTCAGAGACCCCGGCTAGGAGTCATCTGTATCCGAGAAAGGCTGCCAGAGAGAGGGGTCTAAGACCCTGCAATCAGGCCCTTCCCTGCCGACGAAATTCTCCCAGGAGATACTGGCTGTCCCAGAAAGACAAATGCATGTTCTTAAATCTAGCTTGGAAAAACATTGGAAAAAATACACATCTCTCTGATTGTTTCGGGAGTCTATTGAAAGCAGCCACTGAAACACTGGACCTTCCCCCACTGCCAACCTTTTCCCAGAAGAGCCACAAAGCCGCGCAGCTCTGTTTTCCTAATCACCCACATCAAGAGCTCAGGGAGTCAACCAGGGTGGCTGACGTCACCTTGCAAAGCTGTTAAGAGGTCAATGAGTTCCTAGGACTCAAGGCCACTCAGAGGGAAGACACCAAGATCAACTGCCCAGATTTATTTCTGTGCCAAAGCTGTCCTCCCCCAACTCCTTCCCTCTTGTCACTGAGAGGGCAGACGCGGGGTTGGGGGCAGGAGAGTGAGCATGGGCTTCGGGAGGCCCAGACCTCAGTGTGAATGGGGCTAGACCACACTCAAACTTCTTCAACTTGAGTGTGCATCAGAACTACCAGGAGAGCGGGCTATAACACAGATTCCTGGGCCTCACCCCCAGTTTCTGAGTTCCTGAGGCTGGTGCAGGCCTGAGAACTGGCATTCGGTCCAAGGTTTCAGGCTAGGCCAATGCAATCAGCTTGTGGGCCATGTTTTGAGCAGCCCTGGGCCACTCCTTCCTTTCTCTGGTCACCTAACTTCCCGGGGCTGCGGTTTCTGTCTCTGGAATGAGCATGAGCAGATGCCTGTCCCCTAGAGCCACCACGGGCAGTGCAGGAGAGAGGCTTCTTTTCAGTGGCTGGCACATTAAGGGCATTGGATAAGAGAATTCAGAGTTTTGCATCGTGAGAGCTGGGAGCTCCCAATAATGTAGTACAAGTAGAATCCTGGGGCCCCGAAGCCCAAATCTGAGAAAGAAGGTACAGGAGGCACACACATCTGCATTTACTGAAGTGTTATCAGACCTCTGGGTTCCTTGAGGTTTACTGGCTCCAGAGAAGGAAGAAAGAGGATGTAGCTCCAGGGCACCACCCTGCTGGCCTCTGGCTTCCCCATCACTGAGTCATGAAACATTCATCAGATGGAGCCACCCCCATTGGTGCTGAGCACTGGGGACTGAGCTGGACAGGCCCCCTCCACTGTCGCGGAGAAAACCATGCAGCCAGGCATGAGCAAATGACTCCAATGTATTATTCGGAATATTAACGTTGAAAACATGCAATACTATGGAAACTAAAGAGGAAAGGCTATTTGTCCTGCCTGCAGGGAAGCAGGGAACCTGAAAAGTGTCGCCGAGGTTGGTGCACTTGCAGCAGGCCTTGAAGGACCACAGGAGAAAGGGAACAGGCACCGCAGGCAGAACCAAGAACACAGAGGCAGGACAACAGACAGTGGTACAATAGACAGCAGGACAATAGACGGCAAGAAGTGGCTGTACTGTCACGTGCATGGACGCGTGGATGTGTCGAAAGGAGACACAGAGGCTAGTTCAGAGCCATGAAGGGCCTGGCGGACCGGGGTGGAAACCCCTCATGTGGGCGGTAAGGACACACTGATTGCCGAAGCAGAGAAATGACACAATCACGCCTGTTTGGGACAGGGCACTGTGGCAACAGTGGGGGTGACCTGGGGAACCAAGATCTGAAAGAGGGAAGCCGTCCAGAAGGCAAAAGGTGTTAAACATCTGGCCCAGAATGACTATGCGGGTAAGAAGACGAGGGGAAGAAATCAAAAACATCTCACGAGAATCGCCCAAACTAGTCTGCAGCGTGCTTCGCCACCTCACTGGAGGCAAGACTCACACAAGGCATTAGCCCTCAGAGCCCCGAGGGTCTGGACTTAGACAGACAGCAGCTCCCAGAGGGGCTGCTCTAGGCCGAGGAGACGGGTACACAGCTTTCGCGCTCTCCTTCCCAGGTGCCAGCTCGGGCCAGTGGGGTGATCTCCAAGGAGCCAGACAAGCGCCCCAAAGGGCCGGGACAAACGCCTCTGGATTTGCTTTTGGGCTCAGCTGCAGGGCACAGGCAGGCTCCCTAGACTCCTGGAATCTGGCATGCACGAGTCCTCCTCTATACAGCAGAGATGACGAAACCTACTTCTAGGAATTCAGTTGTGCCCCAGCACAAGGTCCGGCACATCAGGGGCGGTCCAGATGGCAAGGGGAAACGGAGCCTGTATCGGTGCCGTGTTCCTGCCCTTCACCTGTGAAGCTGCCGCTTCAGAACACAAAGGCCTGACACGGACACTCAGCATGGCCTTCTGTGTGTGCTCCCCTGCTCACCCGGCAGAGCTGGGCCCCTGCACATGGCATGACCTGGGGGCGGCTGGTGTGCAGAGGTTCAAGGACAAGAGCACATCCCCTGCGAATTCTCAGCTAACAAGCCATATATGTGCCCAACACACCCATGCCAGCCAAGGAAATTCAAAACTTTGGAATCCCTGAGGAATCATTGTGTTAAAAAAAAAATAGCCTCACTGGTGGGAAAAGAAAATTCACCACCGAGCCCGGCTGGTGACAGGAAAAAAACAGGCAGGCCGGTGAACCGAAGAGTCTCGATTTAGGGCCTGGCTCATCCTTGGGAGCTCCGGGAAACCCAGCAGGCAAGGTGGCAAACTTCCCGAAATGTTGTTTTAGACGAGCTCGCAGCCTCCTGTGATGCGTCCTTCGAGCCAAAAACACCGTCCTTACACCCTCAGAGAACCCTCCAAGATGCTCCGCTCCTTCCACGGGCAGCGCAGGCTCTCTGAAGGCCCAAATCAGCCCCAGAGGAGGGGAGGTGGAGGTGGGGGGTCCTCAGCAGATCCCCCCTTCTCACTCCATGACGGAGACCTCATAGCACTGCACAGGGTGCGCAATCAGGAAAGGCTTATCAAATGGGAAAGATATTCTTACAACATTTCCTGCGGGGTGTGTTTCCCAGCTCCCCAGACCCAGAGACGCTGTGAGAATTTTTCTCCTACCAAAGATCAGTTTTAGTAAATCGCTTTTCCATATCCTAAAGGAGGAGAAGGAGAGGGCCAAGGTTGGTGGGGGGCAGGAGGAGGACCCCAACTCCCCGCTTTCCCTCTCCTGCCTTTCTTCTCCCGTCTCTCTCCCTCCATCAGCACTTCATGAAACTCCACCTGCGTGCTAGCACAGGCAGGCACAGAGGGACAAGTGCCCCAGAGGTCAGGACAAGTGCCTCATGCGCTCAGGGAGAAGTCTCTGCTCCAGACAGGACACTGCCTTGGACTCGGGACAACAGGGCTCAGTTTGGGCTCTGCCTCTCAGCAGCTGGGGGACCTCAGGCAAGTTCCCAAAGCTCTGTGTGTCCTCGTAGACATGATGACATGTTGCTGGGACCTAAATCTGGATCTGATTTAAAATTTCCTGGTTTTCTCACTACACTGAGCTGAAATTTTAAAAAGCAAACCAAACAAAAATACATAAATAACGCACTGCCCTTAAGGAAGGGTTTGATGTGCTCTCTCATCCACACTCGGGGAGATTCCTGGAGCGAATGTCACCAGATTTCCACTCCATGTGATTGCTGGGGAAGCTGAAGCAGGCCCAATCAATCTAGAGAGAGAGAACACTCTCAACAGAAGCCACCTGTCACCAGAACAAGCTCCTCAGGCCTGCAAGCAGAGGATGAGTCGATTTGTTCTGCCCGCTCACTTCACAACAACTTCCGCCACACCCGCCCATCAGTCTCGCTGGACACAGCACACACCTGCTTCCTGGCCTTTCCTTCACCGGGCCATGGACGGGCGCCCAGAAATCCTCTGTCCCACCTAAACAAAGAAGTGTCATCAGACCCTGAGGATTGGTCCTAACCAGTCTCCAGAGAGCTGCGACGTGGATCTTCCTTTATCTGGGCTGCTGACGAGGGTCATCTCTTTAGAGGAGACCTAGCTGGTTGGCACTTTGGCTTCTGGTCTGACCCAGAGCAGGAAGTCTGAAGAAATCAGAGTCAAGGTCGGGAAGGGAGGCAGTGAAGGGAAGAGCAGTGACTGAACACAGTCCAGCTGAACATAAAGGAACAGACAGGTCAGCTGTGGAGAGGTCGGGAAGCCTGGCTTCAACCCTCCTCAGCTACATGACCTTGGAACAGTTATGCAACCCTTCTGGGCCTCGGTTTTTCCACTTGCAAAAGGGGCTGTGTGATTAACTGTGTCTCAAGACAGCCCTAAGTATTGTGTGACAATGTACACGTAAGACATCTGGCACAGCAAAGGTCCCAGGGAAACAGGAGTCGCTCTTCCCTCAAGCTTCATCCAGCCCAATTCTTGGTTTCCCAAGCGGAGCGGTCAGCCTGTGGAGGGCAGCCCTCTGCGGGTCTCTCCGCGGAAAGATCTCATCTTCCTGGACCCCAGGGGACTGCAAGAAGCCAGAGAGTTCCCACCCCTGCTCTGTGAGTTCACTGCTAGCCTCTTGGGTCAGAAGCCAGGAATTAAGTCAACTTTGGCTTTGACGTGGAAGCTGCCTATTAACGTGACAGCTCACAGTGGAAATGAGAAAATCTACAGAGACATTTTGGTGGGTGTAGGTCACTCACTATTTTGAAATCATTTATTGCTTGGGCATCGGCTCAATATCACTACTTTGTATTTTTCTTTTAACATGCCGCCAGTTTTAAAGTATTGTCCTTAATCCCCCCCAAAAAAATTGATGGATTAAAACTACCCTGAGCATCCGTTCTGAAAACCACAATATTTATACAGCTCGTGTGCCAACCCTCAGATCGATGCTCCCACCTTGGGTGCTCTGGGACTTCCAATGGTCGGTAAGGAAACAGTGGCCAAAGACCAGGTAGAACCTCCCCAATGGGCCCATGTTCATGTAGCAATAAAAACTTATGCATCAGAATACTTCTTGACATCAACTTGTAATTTTGACATTCATTTGCATTTTCTGTGGTTCCCACCTCCACCTCATGTCCAATCCAAGCAACTAACCAGGTAGCTAAGTCCGTGGTTCCCTCTTGTCTGTTTGTAACATCCTAAAGTCACTGAACAATTATTCTGGTCACTGAGCAGGTGGGCTCGAGGATGGCACCAATGGCACCAAGTGACTTTGAAGGTTCTGAAGGAGGAAAGGAAGACAATGTCTTAGATGGTAAGAGATCCAGACCGGGATGGGTCCCATGAGTAGCAGTGCACCAGGATGGTGGCACAGAGGTGACTGCAAGAAGGCCCCAGCCTGGCAGCACCCCTGGCACACAGGTTCCCAGACTGAGTCCCTGTGTGCTGAACATGGTGGGGGACTAGCAAAACCACCAGCCAGACCTGCAGGGAACCGCACTGGGACTAGGCAGCTCCATGGTCGCCAGGGCGGACTAGGGATGCTCTGCTCCTAGGACCTGGGAAAAGGGAGGCCCAGGAATAACTCTTTGAACTTCTTGCCAACCAAATAGAATGGGAGCTTGGAATAAAGTTTAAATTGATGTCTAGAAAGATAGTATATCTTGCACACCTAGGTGCATAGGTGAAAATTTCTACCTACAGGCTCTCCTTGCCCCATAAGGCCCCAGTTCCCACTTT